>NNCF01127703.1:1015937-1049955 GCA_002313205.1 Laupala kohalensis | reverse complement strand
TATATATATATATATATATATATATATATATATATATATATATATATAACATATAAAGGGAAGTTCTTTGATTTTTTTAAATGAAAATGAATACGTTTAATTTTTAATTTGTAATATTATTTTCGAAAAATTATGTTTATTGGAGAATACGAGAATTTCCAGAATTTAAAAAACAAAACAAAGTATATTTTACAGGGGCTCTATCCTCGAGTTTGAGCCCTATTAGTTTCAATAAATATCAAAACTACAGACTTTGAGCATGATTTTTAAAAAATTTGAAATACATGAAAACTGTTATTTCAAATCCTTTGATTTATTTTTGGTTTCATCATTCGAGTTCATTCTGTATCATACATGTGAAAGTTCAGATACGTGGATCGTTGTCATTCAAGTCTGCAGCAATGAATGAAAAACGGAAAATGAAGAACATACTGTACACAAATAATCCATACGCTGAACGAAATGAAGATTCCAATATTAATATCACTTGTTTGTTTCGATGTTTTGTTAGTTAATATAAAAAGTATGCAGCAGAATGCCCTCTCATGGTCTCTACGAGTGAACTCCAGTATCAGTTCTGTTCATATGTTACGAATTATATGCAATCTCGCAATGTTCTGTTTTATTTAGAAACCAAGATATGTGAATGGCTTTGTTTCACATTTACCTACAATTATTCTTATGAATTTGTTTTTACCTAATACATGATGAGTTAAGCTATAGTAATTAATGAATTTTCGTTGATGTTGCAGTGGAAGGTATTCCCATATTGACCGACGCGTATACAATAAAATGAAATACACTCTAACAACAGGAAAAATGAACTAATTCTAGGAAAATATTATTTCGTTGGAATCCTATGAGAAATATATAGTTGATAGATAAACAGTCGGTGAGAAGGGAAAATTTTTAAACAATTTTGAAAAATAATTGACCCGTATGTTTAAGGTATTGTGTTAGCATAAACTACGGGAGGGAAACCACCATCAATTCGTTCCGAGGCATCTGATTACCAGAAACCTAGACGTTTGCTGTATAGTGAAGTATGTAAATTAGATGGTGCGACGTTTGAAAATGACTTATGCTTGTTGCGAGGAATTATAATCGTTATCTCTCGAAGCAAAATTGTCTTCTGTTCCTAATGATAGCGTGAGTTGGACGGAATGTACAAGTTGATTAATGTGCTCGATTTCTGCGAAATGTTCTCTCTTCATGTGGAGACATAACACACAGTCAACTTTGAACTTACTATCACATCTTATGAATATTGTTTTCGCGGAATTGAGTTTGGCAATTTCAGTTGGGAAGAATGGTCTACTAGCTTATCCCCTCAAACTACTTCCACGTTCTTTTGATCATGCACTGTATTAATTATAATAGTTAATCATTGATCCCTTTGCATTCTGTAACGTACTAGCAATCTTCATCTTACATTCATGAAAGTGTTGTGATGGAAACAATGTAGGTCGCCACTGATGCATTGTCATAAGCTTTTGCATATGGTGCGGAAAAAAGGTTTCTATACAGTTTACAATCATTCTCAGAGAGATTTTCATCAGTCCATCGGGTTAGCAATATCTATCAACAAATTTTGCTGGTCGTGTCAGTCCTTAAAATTTCCAAGTCTGGAAAGAAATCTACGGCATATTTGCCAAGTAATCTATAATTTTCTTATTGGAACGCCCATTGGGTGAGGCTCCAAGAAATCGATGTTGATCCAGTGGAGAAGACGTTGTTGGAGGTTGGAGAAATCGTCCACGTCACGATATAGGGACAACACGGAGCGGAGAAAGAATTAAATTAGTGAAGTGGGAGGAGTTTTAGGTGTAGGCGAGAGTTGCAAAGATAAGAAGATTTGGGATCTGATGCGATGGAGGAGGATAGAGAAGAGAGTGAGAATTCCCGAGTAGAAGGGCGGGGGGGATGGCTTAGCACCGCCACCAACGTCGCCGCTTCCGCCGTCGGCCTCTGTTGCCACATGCTCGCCGTCGTCGGGTATCGATCGCGACACCCGCGCCAAATTTCCCCGCGAGGCGCCGCCTTTACCCGTCCCCCCTTCCTCCTTCTTCTCCCCCTCCCCACTCTTACTCACTGCTCGTATTCGCCACCCTGCCTGCCTTCTGCGAGTCGGCCCTTTTGCTTCTTCCCTCCGAAGAGGAAGCGAATCTCGTCTCTGCAGCGCACTTTGGCGAACCGCGGAGAACGAACGCCTCTGCCTGATCCTCCCGAACGCGATTTCCCAACATTCAGGTAATGCCTGAAGGGAGCTTCCTTCTGACTAATTAGAAATTGCAGTCGTTGAGCAAAGTTTTAAAGTTGTGCCAAAACTTCAGAGTTAATGTGTAGGTCTTCTGCTTTAAAAACTATAACCCATTAGTGATTATGAAGAGAAATTTTCCTGCTCAAACACTATTTTATCTTGCAAAGTATTGGTTATCATGTCCGTAAACTTTTTTTTTTCTTTATGAGAAAATACAGGCGGTCTTAGCTCATGATACAACCAAATCAAATATCCATCGATTCCTCAATTCTACCTTTCTACTAATATGATGTAAAGGGATACAAGAAGTTAGTTTTAAACCAGTCCCTGCTTCAGATTTAATACACGAATCCCTAAAAATTTCGCCCTTAATTAACGCATCATAGTTAATAAGACTCCGTATATTAGTGTCAGCGTTTTTCACCCTTTTTATTTCTTCCGCGTCCTCCTCCCATCAAACAGCTGTGCGAACAAGGGTCGCCCCGTTGTCGACCAGCGTGCCTTCACTCTACGACAAGCAATCTTATCTACGCGCTAAGATTTAACGCAGCCGCACGCACGCACACGCCATTCCTTACGCGCGGCCGGAGAAAAATGGCCTTTTTATGACCCGTCACACCTCTTAGGGTCGATGTCGCGTCCACGACCGCAATCCACTATTTGCCTCGGAAATAACGCCACATTACCACAACTCCTTCGCTATGTAACCGGTGATTATCTCAATCCTTCGGTCTGCACAGGCCTAGTTTTTGTTCGCTTTACACTGGATGTTACGATTCGGAACCGGTAGTTGAGTTGAGGTTTTTCCTTATTGTTGAACCCGCCCTTCGTATGGCTGACTAACATTAATCTTTTGATTAACGTGTGTGTTTTGCTGCGTGGATGAAAGATAAGGCACTCAATTACGCAAATGGTTTACAGCAGTTAAGGGCGGAACAGTTCAAATTTGAGAACATTACTGTTTCTTTTCGTAATGACATCTGTTCTCGTATTAAACGAAAGAATGAATTAGAATATTACTCTACAAACATATTACTAATGTGAAAGTTTGTATGAAACTATAGCGCTAATATATTGAACATGGTTCGCGATGACGACGGCTCGTCTGTCATTCCTCAAGACGGTTACGAGCTATTCTGAGTCCACACCATGACTATTATGCCGAACCATACTTCAGTTTCATTGGGTCTATGTATCTGTGTCCTAGAGAAAAACACTATGAATTCGGTTTTGCTTTTACGTCATATTAAACTCATTTATTTTAATATAAATATACATCTTCGAAAATTCAAATGTTTTCATGGTACAAAGATATATTTGATATTCATTTATTATAAGAAATCTTGAGCAAGTTAATCAAGAAAACAGTGAGTTAACGTTTACATTAACTCTTTACCACTATTTACTCGCCACACTGCAGACAAATGGCTGTTTGGTACCATGATTTCCCGGGCAACCGAACATCTCTCCTTCCCAAATTTCCTGACCCAAGTCATGGTTAGTTGGAAGAGCATGCCTCTTGGTATAAAACTCTACAAAATAAATAGATAAAGAAACCTCTTCTGTACACAGATTTCAAAATGCTTGAATATTGTCATTGCAATAACTATCGTTGGAATATTAAACGTGAGGAATGTTCTGGACCGGTGGACCCCGGTGAAATTAACGATATTTTTTTCGAAGATGAAACTCAAATTATCTTTTGTCGTTGTATTTTTATTACATTAAATTGTATTTAGTGAGCGAATTAATTTCGGGTTCAAAATTGTTTGAAAGTTGCGAGAAAAATATGACTTTCAATTTTAGGGAGTCAAAACTGTGGCAGTATACCTCCCGGCATGTATTCCGCGACGAAACGGTTTTATAAGACTGAGTTTAGCTATATCCGCGCTGTCTTCGGAGACACTACGGCGCCTGGGCCCTTGGTGCGTGGCTTCCCGCTCCTTACAATTTAGGGAGTGGCGCACGCGTCAGTCGGCCTTGCCGTCCTTCCCTCAGAACCCAGATCCACCGCTGCCACGCCGCTGGGCACGTGGAAGGCTCGACCTGGCCTCGAGATACCCGCCGCGCCGCCTCGCGCTGCTGGTTTTTGGCGCGCGGGGTTCCGGGCGCCCGGAAGCGCGAACAATAGATCGGGACGCGCGGGACGGGAACGGAAAAGGGGGCACATTGCCCCTCTCCTTCCCTGTGGAGCTGAAATTGGGCAGGTGTCATGCAGGGCGCGCAGCACACGCACACGAACACGCGCGCTGCGAACTGCGGCCGCGGGGACGCGATTGTTCGCGGAGAAAAGGGTGCGAGCGACGAAGGGTGGCGGGAGGGTGGGGTTGGAGAAGGGGCAAGGCCAGGCGCGCGTACTGCAGCCGCTGCCGCTGCCTGAGTTTTGCTTAGGTCGGCAATCGATACGCGTGCCCGGGCGGGCTTGCCATTGCCGCCACCACTGTCTCCAGCCGGTTCTTCCGCGTTAACCTCGAGGGTGCCTTCCGCTACGCCTTCGATTGGATTCATACCCCGAAAATAAGGAAGATCGCCATCTGGGTTTATTTGGTGCTTTTTAATTTTTACGTGACTTTCCAATTTAGAACTATCCAAAGTAAATATTGGTTCGATGATATAGGAGTACCAGTTTCAGGACAGTGCTCATGAATTGTGTTCAAAACAGTTTCGTACGTTTTAAACAAAAAGAAAATAAAGACAACTATGTTAACTATGTCATATTAGCTGTTTGAAAAAATGACAAAGAACTCGAAAAAAATGCTGACGATGTACAAAATTTTACAATTTGTGAAATTTGTTCAACACATCTTACGAGTTGACCAATTGTAGTATTTACAAGTTTTTCACAGATGAATTAGTTTCCTTAATGATATTCCGATCCCGCGCGATAAAGAAATATTTAAATTATAAATATTTGAAGAATTCTTAAATGCAAACGCACAAGCGAGTAGGTATTAAATTATTCTAAACATAATGATAGTAATTACGAGTGTGTTGACAAAGGTATCACCGACTCCCCGAGATACTAGAGTATTGCGTTACATAGAGCTGGGGTCTCCAATCTTTTTAACTAGTGTGATGAGCTGAAGAATCGTAATATGTTCCGAGACGTCCTGACCCTAAGATGCTCCTTGACATTTCACCTTTCACTCACACCAACGTACTTTACCCTTGGCGGCCGGAGTGTTTCGCTTACTGGATAATACTTCGTGCGAAAGTATTTTTTACCGTGGAAGTGAGACTTAGTTCTGTATTATGAAACGAATTCTGAGAAAAATTATACGAAACAACCATTTTGAAGCAATCGCCGTCCTTTTATTTTGTACGGAGATTATTACTCTGCTGTTGTCAACATAAAAATAGAATACTTGTCGCTGGGATAAGTACAAGTGTTCATCAGTCAGTATGGAGTTCAGCGGCGGGAAAAGCGCGCAAAATCCTTTGCGGGTCGTACCTGCCCCTTATTAGTTTGCAGATCCCTGATAAAAGTGTAGCGTGAGAAACATAGCTATGAACAACCCGCGCCTTTAGCTAACGTCTAGACGTGGGCCAGAATTCCTTCCCTAAATCATCCTGAAGAACACACGGCAAGAAAATTTAAATTACATTTCATATGCTTAGTGATCAACATTAAGATAAAATTAATGAGTTACAGTGAATATTATATTCATTGAAGCAAAACCCAGATTTTGTTTCAATAATTGAACGTCAATTCCATCACATGCTGGATCTGACTCCCGATCATTTTCAACTTCTTGGTTCTCACCAATCTGTGTAGAACGTTGGAACTCCCATCATTTGTGTAATGAGATTGGGTCCTAATGGATACCCTACCTCTAACATTACTGGTTTAGCGGTTTAGCTACGAATCTCTTTTTTTTTGGGGGGGGGGGAAGAGGGGGGCGGAAAAGTGATTGGGTGATTGCTCTTCAAACTAATACCTCCGGGAAGTATGGTAGCTTCCGTGTTTAGTACAGATGTTTCCTTATAAAATTACTTAGGTCGTTAAGATTAGATCTCCTGATAAAAATCAAACTTGTTAACTCCCATGCTTTAGAGTATCTTTGGAGTAGATTAAGAATTGTATTTTTAGAAAATGAATGTTCTCAGAACATGTTTTTTTAATCGTTCTAATGTATAAATGTTTAATTTTTTCTCGATTTCGTCTCGTTCTGCTTTATTACTTTTAAATTTTAAATTGAAGTGCTACGTAGAATTTGCGCATGTTAAGTTATCCCATTAAGTGATAAAGTGGTTCTCATCATTTTATCTCAGTTTCCATCATGTTTTCAGAAAACACCTAATAAGGTGCTGTTGAATTATCTATTACCACCACGAAAAGTACCATAGGAATGCGACAATGAAGTGTAATGAATACAAAACTTCATAAGAAGTCTTGTTGAGTGTCCTAGTGGTCACAGATGCGAAAAAATGATGAGATAGTAAGTAACCGATAAGACCGGAAACAACATAGATGTTTTAACACGACCGACCCGCTAGTTGTTGCTGCGCGAGCACTTTAAACAGCTGACAGGTGCGTCATTTCCCTATAGTGTGTGAAGTGCCGACAGCTCCGACAACTTTCTTATAGTTTTTTTTCTTTTTACGATGAAGTCATCTGCGTTTCGAAAAGAAATGATAAATGATTATCGGAAATGTGTGAAAGTACATGGTATATCTCTAACATGCCTGTACAAAGAGAAAAAATATTTGTATCATTTTGTTGAAATTTTTAAATTTGGAATTCATTTGTAATAAATAATTTTAAATTGTTACTTTTTCATTTATTTTCATATTTAAATTTATTAAAACTTCTATGTTTAATGGTGGTTATGAAACATTTCCTAGAAACGTTTGCTATCATTAATCTTCGTAAATTCTTCGATATTGCAAGGATATGTAAGGAATTTTTGCACATAGATTACCTATCAGTCGTATTTTACTATTAAAAATAGTTTCAAGATATGTGTGTGTGTAATGTAGTGTAGATTACTGTTTAATGTGTACATTACATAATATAACTGCATTACTATAGAGTTCGGTTATAAATCTCAAGGAATTACCATACAGATGTTTAATAAACTTTTTTGTTGTGATACCGATACCAACATTTTTATTTCGATCTTAACACATTTTTTATATCGATTCTCTTTCTGAAATAGTTTTTGTTTCCACATTCTATCTCTATGCTTGCTATTCAAAGAAAATTTACATTGTGAATTTTACGTTATCAATATTATATTCTTTAGGGCTCTAATGACCTTGACGTTGGCGAACCCGAAAGCCCCAAGAAAAAAATATTATTTTTTATGTGTAAAATTATGTCGTTTCAAATTAATTGTTTGTGTACGTCTGCCAACGAATATATTTATTCAATGAGTCGAAATACAAAATTAAAACAATAAGTCCAAGAGCTATCATATTACTACTTTCCTATTCCTATTAATCCTGAATCCAATTTAGTGACGAACTCTGCGTATCTACATGTGTTTTAAGTAAGAAATGTGTAACCTCCGTTGTGCGATGCCGAGAAGTATTATTTTCATCTTTAATAATATTGAAGTTGGAGAGTGCGGCGCACCAATCAGAGAGCGGCATAATAATGAGTGGGTACCGAATAGCAAATTGTTAACATAAAAGACTCTTTTAAGGAAGTAGAATTTACACTACTACTACTGGGCACTTTGTTCCACCTACACTAACATACCTTCTACCTGTCGTGGATTTTAGTACCAGTGGTTGTAGATTGAAAAAAAAAAGTATTTGTATAATGACAGAATGTACATTAACTGTGGAGGTGAATCTGAAAACTCTGAGTGTGTGTGTTTATGCTTCCTCGGGGTCATAGCACCGCTTGAGCATGCGAAGTGCGTGGTTAAGTAATGTGAGCTCTTGTTGGCGGCGAGAGAGGTGGCGGGGCAGCGGGTGGCGTACGTAGACGACGCGTGCGTGCTTGCGGTTGGCAACACCTTCATTAACCCTTCCACTACTTCTATTTCGTTCTTTCTTGCGGGTCAAGGCAGTTTCTGTTCCTGGAAATGAGCGTCGGTCAGCGATGCAGTGCGTAAGCTAGACGCAGGAAATATTCGTGTGGCGCGGGTGTCGGAGCGGGACGGTGGCGGTTGCAAGGACTGCTTCCGTCTGTCTGGCGCCGCCCACCTGCCCGTCGTCGCCACTGTCTGGAGGCCGCGTGACTGCGCCACAGCCGCCGCCGCCGCCCTCTCCCGGCCACCGGCGGCGACACTGCCCGACAACGCCTCCGCCACAAGCGTTGGAATGCCAAGGCTGTGTTGCTATGGTCCTCGGCATCCCACCCGCCAGACAATCTCTCCTCTTCATCCTTTTCCTAAACCATCCCTCTACCCCTCTTCTTACGAACTGATTTTCTCCTCTCCCGGTTCTTATCCTAACCGTCCATTTCCTATAGCATCTGGCCATATCGGGAATGAATATCCCCGCCAGTGGAACAGCGACCATCACTCTACTTGGTCCCACGTTACCTTCACCTGATTCATCCTGCGTGTACGGATCATTAGTTATCTTAGGCTTTGAAATTCCTGTCCTTCTCCATCCGACTTCGCGTGTGATTCTCGCAACGGAAGAGAAGAAACGAGGTGTAACCAAATGACGGAAAGTGCGATAATATGTCTGCTGCGGTGGCCGGGGGTAGCGTAGCTCCACCCGTTCCAGACGACATGCCATGGCACCCACACAAAGGCAATTGAAATAGTAACTGCAGGTACTGTACTTTCAGCCAAAGGTTAAAGATCAAGACTTCGGTCCACCACTGTTCGCATATCAATTATTGTCATTTCTGCGAATCGGCTTATGTTGGTGTTAGCGTCCAACTAATATTCTGCTAATAGGAGGAAAACGCCCTCGTGTCTGCAGCGAGAGGAAGAGTCAGCAATATCTTTAGATGTCGCGAGGAATTAAATGGCGATTTTGCGTTTATGGCGAAGGCCAGTACTCGCACAACGAAGCCCTCCACTGCATCAGAACCGTTGCGAGGAGCCTGCTGGTCGACGCAGGGAGGGGGCTCTGACTGCTGTGTGTGTCTGCTGAGAAGCGTCTGGAATGCTTCGGTGATTGTTCCCAGATGGAACTCCGCGCCAGTTTGACATTTATGTGCTCGTGTTTGCTTGATGTTTGTGTTAGAAGGTGGTAACTCAGTTAGTACGCCAGCCGTAACGGTCGGAGTATTACGTAATACTTCGACGAAGGTGTGAGGGAGACTTCCACTCGTCTGGCTTCTAGTTCCGTTACTCTGGTTCAAATGAGTTTGAAGCAATATTTGTAATCTTCTTTCTACATATTGTTTGCAGAGAAAATAAGTGTTGCAAATTTACTTTTGCCCGCGCCTTTTCATCTCGCTCTCGTTATTTCCATTGGCTTGGCGTGCAGTAGCAATACTCGTAAAATCAAGAGATCGAAAACTCGATACCGGTATCAATAGAAATTAGTTCTCTGACGATGAAGAAATTTTACATCCATAACACACGTTTACCTTAAAGAAGTGTGCTTGTCAAAGCATAAATGCAATCGGCTTATGTTGTACAGGATCGATTAGTTGGAATAATTGGACACCTACTTTGAGAAGCCGGTTCAACATTTGACCCCGATTTTTTTACCCAGCTTCCCAGCAAAGTTTGAGCCGGTCCCTGTTTCGCTTATTTACCGGGCGCATGAACATTCGGATGCAGCGGATGGACCTCAAGGCTCACCGCTCAACCCTGGACAAAAAGGGAGATCGCGTCGCGTTGTGTGTGCTCAGTTGTGTGCGAAGCCACAGGTCGTCTGGGTAAGCCTGGAGCTGCGGCCCCGCCAACGTTCCGCCAGCTACCCTCTCTCTCCCGCCATCCGTCCCTCACCACCCGCTCGCGTCCGCTGGCGCGCGAAACGGGAACGGAAGACAAAGTGGCGCGCCACTTAGTCTCTAGGGGAGTCAGCGTGGTTGAGGCCTGGAATTGTAGACTAGTGGAACCATGAACCAGTCGAATGGTGGAATCAGTGAAATTGAAGTGAGCACTGGTAGGGTCTGATGAAAATCAATGTTTTTGTTTTCAACCGTTAGTTCTTTTTCTCCGATGCGAACGATATATTTTCCATAGTAATCGTTATCGAATGAAATATTTTTAAACTAAGGGGTATTTTTTATTTATTCGTCAAATACCTACATTGTGTAATATCAGAGATTTTGGGCTTCAAATTTTTAACATGAATATTTTATTTTAACATCGTCTTATAAAATATTATTATTTTAAACTTTGATTTCAATACGATCATTTTCTGGGTGATTAATATTTTCCTTGTTGGCTTTAATCGTGTTACAGAAGAGCAAGTGGGGACAGTATGACAGTTGACACGATGCTATCGACTGTGTGGAGTCGTTCGTGAATGTTGCTGTGGACCGTTAGGGAGTTTTTTCTAGGTCACTGAAGCGCTTACCCTCCCGCGAATTTTCCCCTACCTCTGAGCAGGTAAAGGCGCCAGCCGCTTCCTCCCTCGCTGTCTATTTGAACAGTGCTTTTGATACAGCTTCCTCTTGCTGGTATTTCTGAAACACTGTTTAGTGTACGTTTTTTAAGACGTCATTGTAAGCTCCGAAAGCACTATATAGAGGTTTAGCTTGGGTGCAATATATTCTGCAATACTTGTCTGTCTGTCTAGGACAGTTTACTTTGTAACTGTAAAACTACACTGAAATATTTTTGAAAATCCAAACGCACGATGTACGATGATAGCTAACAGTGGTTGTGAACGGTGAATGACATAAAAAATTAAAATGACTTTACGCAAATTATTGGGATTTATAGTCAACTTGTTAAGCTCCATATAGACTTGAATCTTACACCTTGCTAAACCTTTCTTGTGTCTGTAATGAAGTTCGAATCGAAGTTGTAGTAAAAAACACGGTGTCTGAATAGAACAAGTTCTTGGAGATACTCGGTAGAGGGGAAGAGGCCATTACGCTTGCATCCATGGTGCTTGGATGAGCTTTCGTGCTTACAGAGATTTCGCTATGTTGTTGGTTTTTCTCTCGATATTCTATCCCCTTCTCTCTATTTGTATTTCTTATGTGAGTTTTGCAGACTAGTCGTAAGAATCATTTTGTTATTTTATTCGTATCAGGCTAAACACATGAGTAATGACTCAAATATACAATACTCGGGTAGATGAATTGCAGACACAAGTTTTCATTCAGCGTGCATTTTAAATGGAAAATTGAGACAACAAAAACTAGACTGAAAGAGATGTGAACAAATTTTCTTAATCGAGATCTCCATGTATGAAGAGAATTCTTGGACGACTGGCCCGCACTGGCCATCTGTCAATTCTGGTAAATGCCAAATGCTCCGGTCAGGAGAAAACCTAACGTAAAATATAAAATAATTGACAATACAGCAAAATAAATGTATTAGCCCAACAACTATTTCTGGATATTTTTCGAAACAATATTACATATTTCATTTATTTAAATTCTCGACTTTGGCCGAATTACTGATAAAGCCCACAAATGATAAGAAAATCACAGTGTGAGAAGGATCTTAATCGGTTATTTGAGGTGTGATTCAATGTTTCTAAAAGCGAATAATTTGTATTATGGATATAAATAGTGTAATTCAGTTTACTTACTACATCTGTTTTATTTTTTCAACCATACAATTTTGATGAAGGAGCTGCTGTTAATGATTATGAAGCACGTTTTAATGAAATTCCAGGGTCGAATTTAACCCCCGTTCCGTTTCTGGTGTAATATGTCATATTCCTCTCTAAAAATTAAGGTAACACTTTTCTTCTTACCCTACCACATTCTAGAGTAGAGTGGAAGAAGTATCAGCTAAGTAAGCTGTCTCATCAGACCAAAACAAACGACATCCTGTTGGTCTCCTTTTTTATCGCGTTGTAGCCAGCATCCGGCGCCGGGGAACAATCGTGGATTTGAGCCGCAGAGGAGAGAGAAGGGCGATGGAAACCAACATAACATTTCGCGACGCTAGTGCTCGATGGAGATTACTATTCCCACCCAGATGGCAAGGAGACCATCCGTGTGATCGAAGGAAGAATTCTCTTTCACGCGATGGCTTGAGGAAGATTACTTCCCGTATTTGTCGTTCCCTACCCTCGTCTTTTTTTTACTCTCAATTTTCCCCCGATTCGACGTTCCAGCGTGAGATATTTCCGGATGTTCGTCCGTTAGGTGGTGATAAAGTCTCTTCACCTGCTGTCGCTTCTTCCTTGTCCGCTCCGTTACGGAGGAACGCATTTTTGTGTCCCATCAGTTGCATGCGTATCTAACGGTCTCTTCGCGCGGGATGTGACAAAGCGACGGAAAATAAAAAACGGTCTCTCCTCAGTTTTTTTTTCCTCCCTTTCCAAAAAATGGGAATCCGTCTTTAAAAACGCTTTTCCCAGAGGAGGGGTGCCAGGGTTAGGTGTGTCTCCCTGCTGTTTCCCACGGCGTCTCTCGCGCTTCCGCTGTCGCATTTCGCTCTCTTGCTCACGCATTCTTCGGAAAGGAGACCTGCAGTGACGTTCGCGAACCTGCAACCTCTCCGCTCCCCAATCTCCCCGCCCCCTTCGCACACAAGGTTTCCCTCGTAAAAAAATCTCGTGACACGCAAAAAATTTTATCTTTGACCTCCTTTCCCTAGTTGAGAAAAAAATGGTCAGGAGAAAGGAGGAGGCTCGCGTATTCTCTGGGGTTGCCCCCCTAATGAGGGTGGGCGACTTAACGTGTATGCGAGGCCCCTCTCGCCGCTATTCTTCTGCCACGGGGCTGTAGAAACTAGAGGGGAGGTGGAGAACGCTTTTCGGGAGGGCACTCTTCGAAGTATACCTGTGCCCGGCGCCCCTGATTAAAATTTACATAAATGGACATTCGGGTTTCTGTCTTCTGGAGATGAGCCCACATATATTCCTCTCGGAACGTTCTAAAGGTGTGCAGAATAGAAAGTAAGAGATGTTTCTTTTTAACTTTATTTGTTCGCAGAGAAAGACGAGCTTAGTGGGGTCGTCTTTTATGCGTTTCTGTGGTTTCCTAATTTGTATATCTGGGAATGGAAATTGCAAAACCGTCATTCCGTCGAAATGAGAAATACGCAGAAGTGAGAGAGAAAAAAATGAACTCGTGCCTCTACATATCTCACTTGACACTTGGTTTGAAACGAATATTTCATACATGTAGAAATTATACTCTCCACAAATTATATTTTAATGATATTTTGGCATTTCACATCCTTTTCGAATTCTCCGGTATAACTAGTTTATTCTACGGCAGAGAAACTAATATATAAATACAAATTTTCATTGTATATTTATAGAAGATATTTCAGTGAAACTTTTTTAGTATATTTTGGATGTAATCGGCAGTAATAAGACACGAAAAATTTTGTTCTGGAGATCTTCATTTTTTATTCACTTTATTTAATACGGTATGCACAATCATTGTTAGGTTTAATACAGAAGGTATTTATTACTGATATGTACGCAATATTGTATACGTATATGCATTCATAATTGCGTTTTCGATTAATTTTTATTCACCGGTGTAATCATTTGAAAATTTGTTGTCTCTTGAATGATGTATACGCCAACCGTCGTCGGTGTGCTTCCAACGGGAAAAAAATGTTTCATTAATGCTTTTCCTAAGACGATTAATTATGGAGTGTTTGTGGTAAACATATTTATGCTTTCCAATTTGTAGAAACAATATAGTAATAAAAATCTTGTTTGAAGTCGAATTTCATAAATAATTATCATCCCGAAAATTTTCTTTAAGTGAACTAATTTATTTCTTGAATAAAACCATAACTTCACTTAATTTCATATTCAGTTAAAATTCTAACGTTTGCTGCGATACGACTAATCGTACTTCCCCATTGCGGTATGTCGTATGTTTCACTTGCATTACACCACACCGGTGCGGTGAATCACTGTCCGTAGTGTGGTGGCATGGAGCGTCAGGCGCTGTGTCGACGGCCAAGGTCAGTACGCGGACGCTCAGCTGATCGCGCGGCTGCAGGCAATGGAGGTGGTGTGGCAGCAATTGAAATGCCTGATAATATAGGCGGTAGGGCTCATATAGTTGGGGTGGGCATGTATTAAAAATATTCCGATTTATCGGTAAACGATTATGTACAATTATATTCCATCGAATAATCGTTTTGTACTAACATATTAATCGAAAAATCGATTAGTGAATCAAAGGAATCATCATATATATTTAAACCTAATGTTTTCGAACCTGTGATGATCGTATGAAAAAGAAATAGAAGATGATTTACACGTAATTAATTCTTGGGGCATTCATTATTAATATCCTTTAAATATTTTAGGAACTTGAGGATATATTGTATTGTATCGTTATTTTAATGTCAAAAAATGTTATCAGGTTATCATTATTAAACACTTATCTCTAATATTTAAAAAAAATTCTAAATGTTCTTATGGTTGGAGTGTTATACTGACGTCTGAGTGTAAAAACTGTTCCCACCAAAAAATATTGTATTATTCAAATGATGTAATTGCTACTCCAAGTACGCAAAGACAAAATATTACCTTTTAAACTAGACTTTTTCACAAAAACTGAAATTAGTCTGTAATAATTCTAAAGTCCAATTATATTTTACTTCATTAATATATTTCATTCTTTATAATTTGATAAATGGTTTTAAAATTTTATAATTTGTTTAATTTACTGCTCGGTTCAGACCATGAGGCTTTTCTACCTAATCATGGTTATTTTTCGCTTTCGTAATTTAATTTGAGGAAATTGGAAAATTAGGGCGTTGCGTTGCCAGGGAACGTAAGGTATCGGACCGACAATTGTCTGGAGTATTTCGGCGGAATGGGTGATCGAAACCATACTCTACCTCTCAGCGGTATGAACGAAGACTACCGCTTCATTGCCGTATTTTATCAGTATGTCATTAATTCAAATATTTTTTGCATTTTATTTCATTTCAACAGAGGAACGGACAAAATATTCTTGACGCAACATATTATGATGGCGGTAGAATAAAAAATAAATTATTTTTCAGGAATCAGCATTCTTTCTTGTAGTCAAGATATTTAACTACAAATGAATATTTTTAATGTCGTACAATTGAAAACTTAAGAAAATCTTTTATAATGTTTTTTTGTTACTTCTAAACAGAGATTTGTAACTTCCAACAATTCCTTAGTACTTTAATACGGAATTTATTTTATTAATGCCTATTTGGTACCGTCGCCAGCTTGAGGCCTTGGACTCCATTGTAATTTAGAAACCAAAGAGAGCAGCTTGCTTTCTTTCGTAATGGTCGATGCGCATTGTCCGTTCTGCGCATGTCTTCGCCATACATTCCCCATGAGTCCTGCGTCGAACTAAACTCAAGATATTCAGTAGACAGGGACGAATGAATCATTTGAAAATCCTTTGCATGTAAGTTAATGTGCGTAAGCAATAACAGTTTTTTTTTCAACATGAACTCCAAAAAACAAAAGACATACATTTGGGGGGAAAGTTTAAAGTCGCATGTTTTGCAGGGTTTTGTTCTTGGTCGTCTCACGTTGTTCAATTGTTATATGGTTAATATTATTGTTCTACTAGAAGACGGTTAGAAACTAAGTATATATCAGAAAATGATATGGGTGACGCAAACTTTTTGTTAATTTCAAATAATATTGATTATCGCCTGAAATATAGTTAGGCGATATGAAATGAGGAAATAGTTTTAATTTCTTTACTTGACGTATCATAAAGAAGGAAATTAAAAATTTCCCTTACCAAAGCATTTTTTGCCCTTATCGAAGTAAAACCATGTAGGTATAATTAATTTCGAAATGTCCCTGCTTAAAAGGGATGCTCAATATATAGATCGCGTGACATAATGCCCGAATTGACTTAGTTAATAGACTTTTCTCTCTAATTATTTGCACCCGAGCGCTGTTTTACCCCTTAATATGATTACGATCTCTTGCAATGTTGTTAACCGACCGATTTGACACGTTTAAAATACAGGGCTCTCAATATATAATGGAAGGGCGGAGGGCGATGTGCGGGTGAGAGCAGCCTGGGGACTCCGAAGGGGAGAGCCTGCCCTCGCTCGCTATCCGCTCCGCTCTGCTCTGCCGCCTCCCTCTCTGTTATCGCCGTCAGCTACGCAATCCTTTCGTCCTTCTCTACTGGGCTCTCATTTTGAGGGTTCTAAGGATCGACNATATATAATAGTGTGTGTGTATTAACTTGTATCAGAACAACCCGAGCCATATATAGATGAAGTAGATATAAATTGATACCTGTGAAGTGTGTACCGGAATATGTATTTAACTTGTGGAAGAGTACCATCAACCATCGCCTCTAACTACTCGTGAACAGCAATATCAAATGTTTTTGTATATACACAAGGTGGGTGCAAAGTATTGGTATCTATTCGAAACCTTGAGTCTGAGTATCGAGTACTCGGTACCATCGTTAGAAATCTACTCATTTGTGTTCTTAAATATTTGATGTTTTTTGGAATTCGCTTTATCGCATTTTCTTTCAATCTTTTCTTATCCAGGCACGAGAGTGACTTGACAATCCGAAGCCAAGTAAAGAAGGGAACTAATTGAGTTTTTTTTTCTGTATATATTGCCCTCGGTACTCTGGCAATGTAATGCGAGACTGTGCGGGAACGAGTATCTAGAGAACGATCGTTTCGTCTCGCAGCACCTTATCTCGTCTCGCAGTCGGTATTCTGACATCCACTGGCTGAGGTGAAACGAGAGCAGAGTGAACTTGGTTTGTACGACTTGTCTCGTCCCGTCCCTCCTCGGTATGTCTCGGCCTCCCCTGTTCTCCGTCGTTTTTTTAGTGCGAATCTACGGACCCTGAGCTATATTCTACTGCACTGCACCATACATTCTTACATTATGTTAGTAACGTAGGAAGGAGGATTCTGTCAGGTTGAGTTCATTGAGCTTAAAGGTTAGGAAGGTTCTTTTATAAACGGCCATGTCAGTTTCTTTACAACAAACACTCGTTAATACATATACTTAGATGCTACATATACAGAACTACTTAATGTGTCTAATACAAAGTTGAAGTTTGCCCGCCAAATACAACATACAAAATCCCCAAGTTGAACACTGAATTACTCATAGAGAATTGAAGCAAAATTGTTGTGCATGAAACTTTATACGTAAAGACTACCGATGCAACCTCATAGAGTTTTCCATTTACTGCAAAGAGTGTCCACTAGGACCGGACAAACATGTCATTGCGAGTTCTCACTCCACAGGGAGAGTGGAGCAAGTAAATGGAACATCTTTGCTGCACACAGGGTTTGGCTATTGTTAGCCGCAAAAGATAACGATGCTAAAATAATCGAATATGAACAATTACTAATATACCAACAAACAGGCTTTTCGAATTCATGAGTATATAATGTAATATTACATGTCCGTCATTATATAATCGGATTAACGAAACGAAATCCATCATCTTAATATTTCTTTTTTTTTTTGGAAAGGACTAATTCGACGTACAACGTTTGCTCTTCATCTAAGGAGCTTTCAGGCAATGCCAATATTTGTAATAAACTCAAGGCATTCATCATATAAACGTTATCCACAGACGGACCTAACCTAAACGCCCAGTGCAGTCCCTACTCTGAGAAAATTGTCAGAGCGAGTCCGGTTGTGGAGAGTGCACCTTGATAGACAAGTGGAACAACCATATCCCCACACTGGTGCAACTTCTGTCAAATGAAGCAACGTTTTTGCACCCGGGCACACTCAGAGTAGCTAATGGAAAACGCCATCAGTGTTATCAGTTCACTCTCGCTTGCTCTCCAAGTCAGACTAGTTTTCACACACCAACTTTGGTATCCATTTCTGCGTCTTGTCGGTCCTTTGACTATAATTAGGTGTACAGTAATTATTTGAATTAATTTGGCTGAATATATTATGTTTTTTCTGACCGTAGTAGCAACTCCAGGAGCAGAATACAGAGAACAATATTTTTTTTCGTTGTTAAAGACATAATTACTTTAAGAACGAATAAAGGTTTAATCATAAAAATTTCCTACCTACGGAATCGTTGTTAATGTTTGGGGAAAATATGTCATATTAAAAGATCCATTACTTGTTCATCGTAATCATCTATCGTGTGATACCTTTGTTCGTATACTGATTGTGAGAGATTAAGACTGTATTATTTTACTGCGTCGTACCCTTTCGAAATTGCTCGTGAATTTACTCATTGTTTTAATCTTGCGTTTCTGACCAGTGCTGAGCATTTATTGCTCAGTGTTCCTCTCCTATGCGGGAGGTGTGCGCTTCATTTAGAAAAAGAAGTCGGCTGCCCAAAGGTGAGAAAATTTTCCCAAATTATTCATGCATTCTCCTAAGCTGTTTCCTACCCTTGTAACAAGCCACCCTCCCTCTCATTTACAGCTAAGACGAGACAGGTTTTCTCAGTAACTGAAGTTGTCGTCTAAAGCCACCGGTTCAGCAAACCCTAATGAACATCACAACTAGTACCAGTTTATCGCCTTTTTTTCTCGTAGTTTCACTGAGAACATGATGCATTTATTTAGTTACATTCAGACTGACGCTGTTAGGGTGTTGCTGTTGATGTGTGACGCGTACTTTTCTTCGACATAATTAAGTTAATGTGAAACTGTACTTATGTTTGTCGAAAAATCTCGTCTAAATGAACCACTCTACATGAAATACGACTTAGACGTAACTTCAATATCTGAGAGGTTTATGGGAAATGCTAAGTAATAAAAAGCATTTTCGTATATTCTACGTTAATTTTAATTCTAATTCGAGAAAACAGACAATCAGTATAAATATATATATTTACTTGACAACGTGTTAAATGCATACACCGCCGATAAGTATCAGTCCTGTGGCTCAGAAATTCAGTGGGTTGGCTTCGATTGTCGATTTTTTCTGCAAAGAATTTGTCTCTAGGTACGTCGGATTTCGTCAGCGTCCAAACGTGATCTCGCTGCTAATTTTGCTCTAGGAGCTTTTTTCGAAAGAAATAATTGCACACTTGTTTAACAATGTATAACTCCACATAAGCAAATCTTACAGATGTGCAGATGTCGTAAAAAGCTTTCTTGTGCGACGTGTGTCCACTGACGCTGAAGGTATCCTCGTGGCTGAGGAAGAGGAAAATGAACCCAGATACTCGTGATATCTAAGATCTTTGTTGAGGGTGGTTGTTACATGTTAATTTATTCTTTACATTAGGATTTTAATTTATCGTGTTTTTTATTACATTATATAACTCTTTATTTATTTTTTTACAATGTATTTTTCTTATTCGTTTGAGTCACGCCAAAATACATAAATTGGATTTACATTGATTCTTATGGAAATAATATCCACTATGCTATATATGGTATTGGAAGAAACCTTTTTCCTCGTCACCACATTCTTACTGCTTCAAAATATTTTATTTTTAATCAAATTGATTTTCTTGTCAATCACTCGGGTAACATTCTTTAATGAAAAGAATTTGTGAGCAGGCGTTTAGGCAAATTTACAATAAAATAATTTGATGAAAAGGTTACTATAAATAGGACTCGTAACATTATTACCATAAGATTTTGTAACATTCGTCAATGTAAGCCCATGAGCAAAGTGGTCATGACGTATCTGCAAGCTATGCATAGGTAATAAATCGTTTATAATGAGCTTAAAGCTTTTGAACAACGTTACGAGATAGCTACGAGCCGTTCGTTGCCTAGTCTCATGGAAACGGCGGTGAGGCGGGTCGTCGCCCGGCGTGTTGACGCTTGCGGCTATTCCCATCGCTCTCATTCATGTTTACTCGCTCTATTTGTGGCTCGCATCGGCACGCGGCGGCATGTCCTTTGGAACGGGCAGGAAAAAGGCAGTTGCGCCAACTTGGTTCCAACATCACTGCGTCGTAGAGGCGGAAAACTATCGATGGTTTCGACTAACGATCACCATCGATAGCTAGTAACGAACTATCGATGGTTTCCGATAGTCACATTTGAATTCTCCTGCGTACTCCAGAGCTGTCACCTATAGCTTTGGACACCTGCATCAGGTGATTTTAAATCAGAAGGATCAATTCCCTTAGTGACTGGAAACGTTATGGAATTTATTCTTTGAAACTCAGTGGTAATAATTGGACAATTTATTTTTCTAATTAGATTAGTAGAGAGGCAGAGGATTTCCATTGGTTTCCTCAAGTCTTCAGTGGCAAAACATTGAAGGAATAAAAACGTGTTGCCATTAATTTTAACTAAAAATATCGATATGACACTCTTCATTGCCCAAAATTCATGGTTAAAAGAACAACAGGTACCTTCCAGGTATTTCCTTTTGTGTGTTTTGTGACTTATTTTACACCTGAGTTGAAGACCAGACTGAAATGCTTATTTCACTATATTGTTTCCACCGTTTTCTGTGTTTTCAGCAAGATTACTTGCTACATACTTCTTTAATCTGTATTTGTTTACTTCTTAAAATCATAACTATTTTCAGTTTTTCAAACCTTGATAGAGTTTCCAAAGTACAAAATTATGTAACCACGCATCAGTTTAGTTGCCTACTTTATCTAATTGTATATAAAAATGTCTACCTAGCAAATCATATTGAAAGCAGGTATATTATGCTATCAGTTTAACCGTAATTTAANNNATATATAATATATAATATATATATATAATACTATCAATTTCACCGGATCTAATACGGATGATTTTTCTCATATTTCACTCAACGTAAACAATATGATCGGTCATTCAATAATAATTTGAAACTATCGATAGCTGTCAGTCAAACTCTCGATAACTATCGTTAGATTTCCGCAACTACTACATCGATTCTTCTACCCGTTTCAAAACTATCATTTTCCCAAAGCAATCATGGAGAGGTACAGTTGTCCCACCTCCAATAATAGTTTGAATTTAAATAAGATGTTCAACCATAACTGTTTCTTCTCGCTTATTAACTATAAACTAGTTTGTAATGTATGTGAATAAAGTTTTAAGCACCTCTTTCGTCGCAAATTTTGAACATTTTGAAAAGAGATAATGAATTCGAAGATGAGTGAACTTATCCCCACCCCCTTCACGACTTCTCACAAATAGAACCTCTCTCCCACTCCTTTGCGAAGAATAGACAAACAAACGAATCACTGTCGTATCATAGGGTTGGACACAAGTTTCAATAAATCTTAAATACATTCACCGCTGAAACATTTTTTCTGGGATCTACAATTACTCTTTCCCTTTCACAACTTCACTCGTTGGGTCTGCTCGAATCATTTCATTCTTGTTATTGTTTTAGTCCACTGTCTCATTAAAATGTACATACAAACATCTGCTTATTTGACAGTAAGTACGTTAAAGCCAATTACTACTTCATCTTCTACCAAATATCAATAATTTTCAACTTTGGAAATTAGTACTTCTGAGGAATAGAATACCTGTTCAATCGTTGAACATAAGTCCAAGTACCCCCTTTTGCCACAGAAATATTTGTCTCAAAACTTTAATTTTAAGTTTTTGTATGCAAAATGTAGTGTGGTGTTTACCATTCTTGTATCAAAGGACATTTTTGTTATAATTGAATTTTCCCGGAACAATTTTTGGACAAAGTTATTTTCTTTGAGCGTGACCATGTGTAGAATTCATTAGTGTTCAAAAATGGCATGTTCAATATTGGCAATGGTATCGCCAAGAGGGGGAATTCCAGGGTTCTAACCTCTTCCACTGGATAAGTCTATATTCAATCGTTCGATTGTTCGCTTCTAGATTTGCTACGACAAGATCCATGGGTAGGAAAGGAATCATGAAAGAAAAGAGAACCATCAATGATGTACTGGTAAAAGTGCTATGTTGTTTCTTCGAAGACTGAAGTGAATTTTTAAAGAACATGGTATAAAATTTATTACCTAAAATACTTGAATGTATGCCACATTTCCTACGAACTTTGATTTAATTTTGTTGACTGTTTTATTGGTGTTCAATTTTTTTTGTAAATAAATGTACTTGTAACAATTCATGTACAGAAATTTGAATATGGATTACTAACATGTCAAAAAATGTTTAATGATTTCTTCCATATCGCAGCAAAAATTTCTTATCAATTAATATATTATAAAAACCGAGCTGAAAATTTTGTATCATCCAATTCTTTCCTGGTTTTGATATTTCAGAGTCGAATAACAAGAGATTGTTCCATCTTCAAACGCTGTTTTTTTATAAATTGCGTACCTATTTGACAACCTTGACGGTAGCTATCGGGGTCGTTTAATGAATTTTACATTTTCAACATAACACATGTAACAATACATATGACATAACACACAACATAATTTACATCAAACTTGCAACACATCGATTCGATTCTCCATTTTTTGTTGCCCGTCTTTACCATAAGGCGTCAGACGCTGGATGTGTTGAGTCCTCCGATGGAGGTAAGCAGAATGAGCAGAATCGTCTTGAGACCGGCTGGCGGCGTCTGGCAGCAGCGTGCCACGCCGTCGTTGCGTCGGAGGTGGTGGCGGGCGCGAGCGAGCGCGGCGGTGGCGGCCAGCAGAGCAGCGGTAGCATGGAGGCGGTGGTGGTGGGGTTACGTTGCACAGCTGCGCGCGCGCGCTCCAGCAAGGAGATGTGGCAACAGTGCGTCTGCCTCCGCCGCCGCCGCCGCCGCCGCCGCCGCCGCCACCATCACCGTCATCGTCTCCCCGCCTTCGCGGCTAGTCGTATTTCAGACCAGCCTTCGCGGAGTTCGTCGAGCGACGCCGTGCGATCTCCGCCGTCTCCCCTTCGCCCTTGTGGCAGCGGCGACGAGGACGACGACGACGGCGGAGAAGAAGGCTACGATCACGGTGGTGGCGGCCGGCTGTTGCCAGACGGCGCGGCGGGCAACTCAGACCATCGGAGATCTCCATTGTCCAAGAAACCGCGATATCTGACGTTTGGGTTTTATTAGAGCGGGAGTTCTTTTATCGCGATTCACCTGTTACTGCTCGCTGCTGGGAGACTCGTTATTATACGATATAATATGAGAATAGTTGATTTTGTTAGGTCGCATTCGTCACCAGATTTCACTTTCAAACATGTTTTTTCTTTTGTGATATCTCTGAAAAGTATTGTATGGTTTGGTTTTCAGCGTATTATGACTGAAAGTAAACTGACTTATTTCCACTTTCAACTTCTTATAAGGGTTAGAATAATGTGGTTCTTACTATTTATAAATAAGTATTTACATGAATGAAGGAAATTACAATGAAGAAAAAAGTGACAAAAGGGTATTTAGAGAGGGGTCAAAATAATAAATCCAATATAACATCTAATACACTTTTTCAAGTTCGTGTTATTTAATGCAAAGAATTTATGCAGCACTGATCACATGGAATTGGCTACTCAGTCAGTTGATACCTTTGTATCATATACGAGACGTGTATGATATACGACTAATTTTTGTTTCGCTCAAGTTATTTTCTTTCGTCCTACTACACCAAGGCGTTAGCGGGTCTGTTCTCCATCAGGCGACGGATGAAATTTAAATTGAATATCTGTTGTATCGGTATGAAAGAGTGTCACTCGCTCCTGTGACCCCACGACCTCCTCCTACCCCTTGCACCTTCTCCTCTTTTACCGTGGTGGTGGTGACCGGCGCCGTATTTCCCTAAACACGTAGAACCTGTCCTGGGGCAGTGACCCCTGCTGCCTTTCTACGGCGCTGACCGGAGGCGAGTTAAACTACCCTCGCGAAGGGGAGAGGGAGGTCGAGGCCGGATACCCTTCTCCTCTCGCGGAATTTGTGTGTGTATAGTGTTGCAGTGTCGCTTTGCTTATGTCCGGCTGAGTGGGTGAGGGGTGGCGAGGCGAGACAGAGGGATGAGGAAAAGGACGTCAATGGGGGGGGGGGGATGGAAAGGGGCGCATTGCGGTGAGAACTGGTGTAGCGGTCTGGTAACTGGTGGAGTAGGAGAATTTGTCTTTCTTGGGGGCTATTCGTTTGACACTTTTTGTGTCCTTCGCTGTGTGTGCTCTTCAGCACTGGTAGGTGTCCACTCGCGCTTTGCCTTCTTAAACGGATTTCGGTTAATGAGGTTGTATCCTGGCGTCCATTTATGCACTAAGGGTGAAGGAACAGGTCAGTTGACAGTACAGTCTGAGAGGTTATTAGTCCTAATAGTCTTTAGTATACTTACTTATACTTACTTCTATGTACAATATATGACAAATTCGTATGTGAAGTATTTGATTCAGTTAAAAGAAGTTTAAGTATTTGGTATGCACGGGTAACAATCTTAAATTGACACACTTGATAACATGAATAAATTCCTTTCTTACTTATTCTTTTTTATAGTAGGTTTGTTATTTTAATTTTATATATTATATACTGAGATGTCGACTATTATTAGTAATATTTGAGAAGGCAGAAAATATTTATTTAATGAGAATAAAAAATGTGTTGTTATCTTCGTGTTGCCCGTTAATTGTTAAAATTCATTTAAGTATTCATTTAAATAGATCAAATCATCCAAATCATTTACAATAATTATATTATATTTAATAATTTAAAAATATGTACCTTTAGTTGAAATATGAATGTGAGTACTTAGCTAATTTTGTTGTTTTGCTTCGAAAGTAACTGTTCTCCTTTGTTTTGTTTTAGGAAGCCGGTACAGCAAAGTCCAGCTCAGGTGAGCACAATAAAACAATCGATAAAAGTCCTATAGTTTATTTTTAACATGATCCTATTTTTTGCAAGAAATTTAGATTATTGTATTTTTATTGACACTTTTGCGTAGAATTTTTCATGATAAAATAATTTTCTTCGAGAATCAGCCATTAAAAGAATCGATGCGAAACAATATTTGTAAATATTTAATTGTATGTTTTATCAATGTTCATAACAGATATGTAATCATCACGAATTATATGTAAATAACCTGACCTCAAATTAAAAAAAAACAACGTAGCATACATAATTTGAAATAAAAGATTTTGAAAATGGAAAACGCGACATTTTTTACTTCTAAAAATAAACATTTATGCTGTAACATCAGTGTACCTAACTATCTGAACACAGTCTGTTGCGGTATGGTTCTTCGAGCATTAAAACATTCATCTGTGTACAAGACGCCATGTTCTAACTTTCATCCCTTCTGTTCTTGCCTATGAAATTGTGGCAGCGCAGTGCAAGCTTTGTGTGAATTCGCATCAGTATAGCTGCCGCCACTGCACACAATTGCGGACTCTCAAAAGGTTGTAATTCGACACAAGTTGTCAGTAGCGCTGAGACGCTTTTACTGTTGTCGAGGGCCCCCCGGCGATTTGCTGGCCCGTCGCCGCATCACGGGGCGCCTTTCTTAGTTATTGAATTTATATGATCTTGCTTCTATTAGGTGACGTGTCCCATCTCTATGAGTTCATTAATTCTAGTATTATCTTTCTCTTACACACACAAATGGAAAAATTGTATCCACTAGTCAGATGAATGGTTCTAGTTGACAAGACTCATAAATAAGGTTCTAGCAAACAAGAGGAATCAGAATCGTCTTTAAAATGACGCTAAGGAAAGCGATTAAGTAAATGTATAGACAACAAATATATCGCTGTACTGTGTGTCTATTAAGAAGATATAGGGGTACCAAATCTGTCGCAAAGTCATTCTCCATAAACCTGGAACTGCTTCCAAAATAACATTCAACGTGTGTGGAACATCCTTCTGTCCGCGAATGCGAATATAATTAAATGAGTTTCTTTGTGAATGTACTAATAGGGCGTTCCAACTTCGGCAACCGAACGACAAGCAAAAAAAGCGCATTTTATTGTGAAACAGCGACGACAATAAGAAGTCAGCATTGCTAAATCTATTGGACAAAGGTGAGCGGATGCTGACGAAGCCGCCACACCGCGCTGGCGGTAGCGACGACGAACGCCGCAACAGCGGCCAATCCGCCCAATCACCGTGACACATTGTCCGCACCCTTCCCCTCGTTTGAAGAGGGGGCGCTGCCGAATTTGCCGACAACGGAGGCAGCGCAGCGGAGGCGAAAGAGCTCTTGGCGCGCACAAAAAAAATCGCCGTTGAAAAAGAGATGGGTGGCAGAACTTTTTAAAGAATGGGGAAAAGGATTTTGTCGGGTAACGCACCATCTGCTGCTGTGACGAGCGGGCTACGACAGCGTTCGGTGAGTTAGAGAGAGAGAGAGAGGGACAACAGTCTAGTGGCAGTGGGAGAGAGGGAGGGGACACGCGCGGGAGACGAAACCGGGATACGAGGAAGGGAGGGAGGGTGCTGACAAGCTCACGGATGAAGGATGGAGAATTGTGGAGGGTCGAATCAGTTCCTCCTGGCGACGCGATTTGCGTCCTTGGTTTCTTCTCTGAAGCGAATCGCTTTGAAAGGAATTGGGCGGGATGATTCTGAAATTCCGGAATTTGGGACGCGAGAAACACTTCGTGGATACTTTTTATATACTTCGGTATTCAGATACGTTACGTCAGTGATGCACGCAATGAGAAGATACATTAAGTGTTCTCTAATTGCGTTTTCCAACGTTCCTGATTCTAAAAATGCATATTTTTCTCGCGATATATAAATGTATACGCTTCAATCGAGATCAAAATATTCAGGGATGTATTCGAGCGGGAGTGCGTTGGAGCGGTGGTCCTGCATTGCTTTGGTTGTGGGAGCGGCGCTCCTCGTGGATTGTGTAGTTTGTACATCTTTAAAAAGAGTGAAAACAAAATTTCAACAATACCTTTTTTTCATTCAAAAGATCCAATCTAACATTAGGGCCATTTTTGTTTTAAAATTACAGGAAGACACCCATACCACCATAGCTATAGAATCAAGAGAAAGATAATGTGTTGATTCCAGTTCTGAAATATGTTGAGATGAGAGAATGATTTTTATTATAATTTTTGTTGTGGGTACTGATTTTTTCCCCTTAACCGTGTCTAATATTTTTTCTATTTTCTCATACGCACATGCAATTTAATGTAATTAAATATTTTTGCTTCCTCGTTCTTTGGGAAACAAAATACATACTACGCTCAGAATGCTTTGAGGATTCGTTCCAAATACACGGAAGATTTGGCAGTATTATTCGTTTCAACGTATTAATTTCAAATAACTTTTTCAACTTTAAAATATATAAGAACTCTCCAGTTAGAAAATATTAATTGGATTAGTATTGATGTCAATCCATCTGGAAATTGACATTGCACTAGTTATTGATTTGTGGTAGCTAAAATATTGGGTTGTATCTGCGTGAGCCGGCTGCTACGAGTCAGATAATATATTGGCACCTCATGCTATAAAAGTTTTTGCTTCTTACCGGTCGAGACATGTATATCTAGCTTTACGGCAGGTATTTTGGAAAAATTGGGGTAACTTAATATTCCAATATGAAGTAAATGTTTTAGGAAAGTGCTCCAGCTACCCCCCCCCCCCTCACTAGGAGTCAAAGCCCTATGCACAGATACGGCGGCCGCACAATACGTCTTACTTCCCTAATTTTTATATCCTCAAAATGTAAACTGAGAATGACAGAAAAACTTATTTATAACTTGCTTGGCTAGCCCGTTAATGTAAAATTTAATACTTACAATTTGCACCAACACCATTTTTTTCAGCCACGATCTTGCCAGGATGGTCCCCTAACGAATAATGGACAAAATTTAAACTTTTTGAATTTATTAAAATTTTTAAGTAGGATCTAGAAAGTAACATATTGTGAGTTAACATTTCGAGTTCATGTCACTAAAATTTCGAAAATATAGAAATTTATTTCCTAATAGGTTCCTCACCTAAAAAAGCAATTCTTTTCGTTTTGTTACTTTCTCTGTGAAAATACGGCGCCTTTCAGTTAACCTTTATATTCGCTCGCTGAAAGTGTAGTGAAGGTTCTACATGGGCCTGTTCCCAGCCTTCGCCGACGTCAATAATAACGTAGAAACTGAGAAGGACTCGTGTCTTTGTGACAAAGCGTAATCTGGCGAGTGTCGCGCATGCTACCATACTAGCGGATACATTAATCGTATTCGCGCAACAGCAAAGGCGCTGATTACATTTACCGGATGGTTTGCACATTCTCAGCCAAGGTGTATGAAGGAGAGAGGTATGGACCCACCAACCGCCCTCCCCCGCAAATGTATATCCTATCAATTGGTACGAAATTACTTGATCTCAATAACATTATGGGCTCTAATGACCTTGGATGTTGACGAGCCCTAAAGCCCCACAAAAAAAAAAATCAATAACATTAAGTTGTTAACAATTGTAAACAAATTAACTATACGTGACATATAACTGAACATACTTGAACAATTTTAGGAACAAGTAACTTTTAAGCCTCCTTCCCTCCCCCAAAAATTCTGGCTGAGGGCGTTAAAGGAATGGTTGGGTTTGGTTGATGCGATAGCTGGAATGAATTATATTGCTAGTAGTCCGGAGGAAGCGAAATCGCTTCGTTCTTTGTAGGAGTGGTGTTGCGGCAGCGTCTTTGCTCCCATTACAGCTGTATCTCATAGGAAGACTCTACCATCGACACCTGCTGTACCTCCCATTCCTCTGCAAGCCAACATCTCACCTTCCGTATTTTCTCGCTCAAATCGTTATTACGCAAAGACCTTATGGCCACGCAACATCTTAAATATGTCTTCGAGTAAATAAATAATAAAGTGATACTTGGTAAATGGTTAAAATACTGTGGCTGTACTTGATTCTGTTACGACTAGGGTTGCCATCAAAACAAGAACAATGCCATCTAGACTAAAACACCGGAATTTGGAAACAACATTCCGGACATTATTACACGGTAATAATGTTTACTTCATGTAGTAATGAATAAAATAAATAATGTTATGTAGTGTCCCCCATCCTGGCCTTGGTTTTCCTCCATGTTGTGGCGGATATTCCACTGGCGGGAATGTCATTTATTACTTCTGTTTATTTATTTATTTATGTAGTAGTACTCGTATTAAATAATAAACAAACAGGTAATTACACGGTTAGAAACACTTTTTTATACGAAGTTAAATAGATACTTCACTCTAATGGGTAAAAATTAAAGAACGACTACAATTAAGGAACAAAACTGTTACTCCGCTTACCACCATTAGTGATCGGTTAACAATGGGAGATATTGAATTTTTAAACCATATCGACGACCAATCTGCATTGCTGAACATATTTTAAAAAACAGATTGCAGAGAACCCCACCTGGACGCCCTTGAAACTAGGTCAAGTTCGGGGAAACCCGAAAGGATGCCAACCCTTGATAGACTACTGTAACTGTTCTGATGTTGGAGGAGATTAGTATATTAGAGGAAATTTTTCTTCTGTGATGAACTGGTGAGGAGGGGAGAGGTTTGAGATGTAATGGATTTTGAAGATACCGACTAGGAATTGTGGGTGAGGAGATGGTCGTAAGAGGAGTTAATACGTATAAAGTTTGATGGATCCGACTCGTGCGAGATGTTTGAGGGATAGCTGTCGCCAACCACTGCAGCAGCTGATATCGTTGGTACTCTTGCGCCCGTGTTACACCAAAGTTATTTTGGCCCTTTGACCTCTGGAAACAAGCGGTAATAGTTTCATGATTTGTGTTAGGTACCAGTCACACGGAATGTCAAAAATTCGTACATGCTAATGTTGTATTCTCGATCCGTTAAAAGGTATATGCTCATATAAAGAAGGAAATTATTTCCTCTTCTTTGTATCTCACTACAATGCTTTCCACTATTAAGTATTATATGATTGAATGTAGAAAGATTATTGTTGTAGTTGATATGCAGCACCACGTAGAACTACACCATCTCCTTCGTTATTTCATGGAACGTTTGCAAGATTATTTAAAAAATCAAATCTCTTCCTGATTATTATTAAATGAAGTGCTTTTTTTTCAATATATATTCATGCTTTTCATAGCTGTCCATTTTTCTCTCCTCTCCTTCAATTTCACGTAGGTAAACTTATCATGAGGAAAACAATGTTGATTGAATTTAGTAATTTTTTATTTTTTTTATTTTTTTAAATTTCAGTCGATGGAAACGACAGTGTCAAATCAAAAACTAAGGTTTTGGATACCACATCTTCCTGTATCGAAATTAATTTGCTTATAAAATGTTATTGGTGTCTGCGACGAACATTCCAGAATGACAATGATAAAATTTTCTTTCATTTATTATTCTCCACACTTCTTGTACATGTATTTAATATTATATATTTATGCCCTAGAAGATTTGACTATCCCAAACTTAAAAAAAGAGATTTCATTTATTTTTCAGTTGATAATATTTGAAATCTTATCTTCTGAACAGTAAAAGTGAACATGGCGGATCCAAGGGAGTGAGGGGGGGGGGGCACAGGAGGTACGTGCTCCCACCAAAATAAGAGATAAAAATTTATCTTTATTTTGAGAAATATTCAGTATGCCCATTGGAAGCAACTAGACGAACTAATAAAATCTGTGTAATAAAAGACATCTGTGTTTTGCTTCATAGATTCGTACTTGGCTTTTAAAAATTTCCACTCCTACTCGGGAACATGATCACAAGGCTGCAATACTTCACCGTTTCTAGTGTACTCTCACTCCAGCGAGATTCCGAATCACATAGTTGATCGAAACTTACCGGTAAAAAATATAAAATAGAAGTTTTATCGTAAAACAGTAAATCATAAATAAAAGAAAATAAATGATTTGTAATGGGAATAATGGTATTTTATTGGTACAAAAAATTAATGATGTACATGTTTTATCGGTGTACTTATAAAATGTGTAATAATATTATAAGATTCATGAACGATCGGAAAAGTCATTTCGACCCTTGGTTCGAAGAATTTTCCATTGAACACTAAAATTTTCAAGGTTTTTCCCAGGATTATCTGTTTCTGCCCGCGCATTTTACAAAAAAATCATACACATTATTTTCGATAGCCAAAATTATATTTCAACATTACCACTTTCGTCCTTCCTTTTAATAGTACTGAATTAATATAGTACAGCGTCCTTCTCCCATTCTTAGCTGCTTCTTACATGAACTAAAAACTTAACCTGTTTGTCTTTTCATCCGTTATAGTTTTAGATGAAACGCCGAAACGTTTTCGATTACTTGTTAACGACCGTTGAAATTGTATTCAGGAAATGTGAAGCTATGACTTGGCTTGTTAGCAGGAATGTCCAAAGTAAAAATTTGCCAAAACAAACGAATTATTTCTATAGGAATGTCTTAAAAAATTGCGGTTTCAAGAAGTTAATTTTTAAAAAATCCGATGGACGGACCCGCACATCCTAGCATTTTTTAAATATTCCCCTCCCGAAATCAAATAATAATAATAATAAGAATGATTTATTTCCATCCATATAATTACAAATACAAAATAAATAATTATCTTAGGAATAACTGGCCACAGTTACCAGTAGTAGTGGTCAGTGAGAAATTTATATAAACATAAAAATAAACAAGTAACCTTATCCAGTCATTACAATTAAGTTGCTCTCTGTGGCGTTTGACATATTCAAATTCAATAAACAACAATAACACTAACAAAAAGCTGAGATTTTTAAGACTACATTACAATTTATAATTTGTAGACAAAAGAACCAAAAACGAAACTAAACAAAGTTAACAAAATGAAATCTGTATATTTTAACCGTATAAAATAAATATATTAAATTCACTATTCACCCTCAAGAAATATTCAAAATCATCAAGCTAAACAGAAATTTAAAAAAGTTTAAATCTGGTAATGTAAATAGTCAATCTATCAATTTTGATGAAAAACTTTTATAACTCGAGCAACTTTTAATTTCTTGTGGCAATTGGTTGAAATATTTTTGTCCGATGTAGTGAAAAGATTGTTTGAAAATATTTTTTTGTAACTCTTGGAAGCATGAAATTTCTATTGGAACCACTTCTTGTGTTATGATAAAGATATACAGTACCTGTATTGCCACTTTTAGTATAAAAAATTCTTAATACTTTAAAAACAAAAATATGCTGAATATATATGGGATTCGTAATTGACTATATATCGGGAATGAACTGTCTCTTTTTTGTTTATGGGCAATTATTTTAGTTATATGATTTTGATTACTCCTTAGTTTATGTAAGTTTTAAAAGCATTGTTTGGTATATTGTAATCTTGAGTTTATAAGTGCGAAATAAAGATCCGCCCCTGAATAGTAATTCAATTTATTGAAGACTATACTTATTAACTCCTTTTTGACACGTCTGTGTCATTCAGTGTGAATACCAGAGGGGTTCTACGTGTACCACTTGCCAGTTCCCTTTTTTTAAAAAAAATCTTGTTTAAGTATACATTTCAACGACTATGCCGTTTTGTGTGTTTACATTTCGGCTTATTTCGTGATGTCACTCTCAGAAATAGTTACCGTCTCCGTCTATCTTCGCAAACGACAAACGGTTTTCGTGTGCCCGCGTCGTGGCAACCCAAAGAGTGTTGAAAGAGCTTCACTTATTACGATGACGAAGCATTCATTTTGAAGGGATTGCTGGCTGGCTGGCTGAATGGTTGCCTTGCTGGCAGGCTACGAAGTGTGTCAGGATAGCAAGAGAGATTCATGGCTCGCAACTACGACTCATTTGTTGGTTATTATTTATGTAATTTGATTTATTTTTCTTATTGTCTTACGATGAGGTTCAGGCCATGAGGCCTGTACTACCACCTAACAGTCACTTGGGTGGGGGAAATGGGAAGAGATTTTGGGTCGATCGTACAATCAGGAAAGTATTTCACATAATTCATGTTTAATTTTCATTCGATCAAGTTTGTGACAATTAAGTGATAAAAAGAGTTACTTTAAATTTTGTCAAAATGAAGCGATAAAGAACAAGAAACGAAATTAATGAGGAGGTATTTTGCTTGATATAAATCATACGAATACAAGCATACGATGAATGATGTGTTTAATAATAATAATAATAATAAATTTATTGTCAAAAAACAGTACAAACTGCGTATGGCCACGTGGAGGACAATAAACTAATTTACTCTCCGGAAGCAAGCAAGGGACCATCCCATCAATTCCGATCAAGGGCCCTAAGGAAGAGGCGGATTCAAAATTTTTTTGAATAAGTTCCTAGATAAGATAAAAAGTTAGCTGCGAGTTATAATACTAATAGAATGTCAATATGTTTGTAATTTTAAGCAAAAAATTACATGTAAGTTATTATCGAACTATAGATTATTCTGAGTATAGTGCTTAAAAATTGAAATAACACTAAATTCACGATTTATTGTTACAATAGACCCGCCCCTAGACAAAGCCTAGAGAACCTGTATGATAAATCCGCCTCTACCCGAAGGAAAACCGGAGAAAAACCCGGGCCAGGATGGGGCTACAGAATTTATGTACACAAACGTGCCAATGTTGAGTACACATAAAACTAAATTAATATGAGCCATAAGACAACACAATCATGCAAGAAAATAGTTTTTGAAATTGTTATAAGTTATTTAAAAAGTGCTACAGGAATGGCGTGATAAAGTACAAGACGGATTTAACTCTTATTAAAATCAATAAATTCTTTTACAGTGTAGAAGCACTGGTACAGCAGGTAGTTTTTAACCGCGGATTTGAAGATATTCAATTTCATAATGCCTTTATATTCTTCGGGCAGGGAATTATATAGAACGATTCCCGAATGGTATGGTCCCTTTTGGCAAAGAGTGGTTGACACTCTAGGGCGATGAATATTACTACTATTGCGTGTATAGTGTTCGTGAACGAGACTGTTTCGTATAAAG
>NNCF01127703.1:977389-1015896 GCA_002313205.1 Laupala kohalensis | reverse complement strand
ATGCAGGGAAGTGTTAAGATATTTAATTCCTTGAATAAAGGTTTACAAGAGTTTCGGGGGTGAGATTTACAAATTATCCGAACTATCCTCTTCTGAATTTTGAAAGTTTGAATACTCTGACCAGAATTGCCCAAGAAGGTAATGCCGTAACGTAAATGGGAGTACACGTTTGCAAAATATACGCAACGGGAAATACGTGGACTAACTGCGTTAACTAAGTTTCGGAATGCGTAACACAATTTGCTTAATTGGGAATTAAGATTGTCAACGTGACAATTCCATTTGAGGTTGTCTTGAATATGGAGACCCAAGAATTTTGTATTCGTAACAGTTTTTAATTGTGTTCCGTTTAAAGAAAAAGAAACCTGGGGAAAAGATTTTGTATTACTATTGTGAAATGAGATAGACACTGTTTTGTCAGTGTTTACAATGAGACGATTTGCATGGAACCAAGTCGAAAGGTTTCCAAACTAAGGTTGGAATTCCGCTCTGATTTTTCGCTTCAACATCGGAAGTATCTGTAGAATAACTGCGAAACGAATCCTCAAAAAACTTTGCTGTAAGGCATTCAGAAAAATAAAACTAGTAGACGATTATGATTAAATTTAAAATGTAGTAAACGCTATAAAATGATTGAGGAGTACATTATTTTGTCCTGTTTTTATTATGAACAACTCGAGTATGATTTTTAGTTACAGATGTTTACTTCATTACTTTTCAACTGTCGGATTGTAATTACTTAGATAAGAATTTTTGATAAGCTATAATTAACAGCTAATTCTTTGATTAAAAAATGCATTGAATTCTCTTTAGCACATATGGAATTACTCATTATTCGTTAGGTTGAAAATACCCAGGAAATGTTTAAATCTCAAGTTTGAGTTGGTATAAATGACGAAAAACTTTAAAAAAACTTTAAATAAACATCAATTTTGGCGCCCCTGAGGACCAACACTCTGGGTCAACTGCCTCTTAGTTCCCCTCCTCTGCTTTGCAGAGTCTTTGGCAGACGGCCGGGCGGGCGGGGGCACACGCGGCCGTTGACCGAAAGAGAGCACAGTGTGTTGGCAGACCTGCGCAAGGGTTCTGTTCTGTCGCGACAAAACTACAGGGTCTTACGGTTATACGGTGGCATATACTCTTTATTTTTCTAGGTGACATTTGTTGCCTCAGGCATGGTGTGATTAATATTATTTGCTTCTTTCACCTTTCGTGAGGCCAGGTATTTGATTTTTATCAATGATACGAACGTAGAATTCATATGGTGGAATATTTGTATTTTTAAATACTTATGTTAAGAGTATAAAATATTTGGTGTTTTTAAACCTGTCATGACACGAAAATGAGAAGCAATAACTAATTGGTAAATACAGTATATTTTCATTTTCAAAGTACGAAGAGAACAAAAACGTGAATACTTATTTCTCTACACATAATGGTTCACGCAAAATTATCTTACCCAAGTGAAAGGCCCCACCCGTGGCGCAGAAAATTTGTAGCTTTTCACATTAATGTCCCAGTTGATATAACTGTGACTACTGAAAAGCAAACCATTCCTCTGACCAGCTCCTCCTAGTATCAATAACTCTATTCTACTAACTATTCTACTATCAATTTCTACTAACTACTTCTACGAACCCCTCCACGTGGGCCAAGTTGTTGGTAAACTCAGCTAACCGACACATCTACTTACAATAACCCTACCACTCAACTCCTCACTCACATCGCTCCATGTAGATAAGCTTCAATAGCACGCTACATTTCTCATTTATAAATACAACAAGTGAAACAGAAAGCGAAAGTGCTCAACTCGAAGAACTCGCTGCTCAGCCTGGGAACCAGTACTGCCAACCTTCCTTTCACCATCCTCCTTGCTCTATTAACATCATCGCTTTTATGACCTTATGTAACCATTCCTTTTCCATAAATTAGCCCCATCTCAAATCAGCCTCATTCATTATCTCAACTACACAATAATACATCTATTGCCTCCTTGTTGTACGCGCAGAAGCACATTTTGCAATCATTTTGAACCACACCCTGTTCGCTATCACAGTGCTCGTATTTATCTTGATACCAAAACATACCCGGATGGAGATCCTGATGGAGTCACTGCCTACTCGTAACCGCAAATGGCGTTCCTTGCAGCCGTAACCATAACCACAAACATTACCAGAGCTACAGTGTGGCTGCAGGGGTATGTCGGTGTCGTAGAGATTCCGGAAGTTCGTGAACCATTTGCTGATAAGTTGTTGGGGCTCCGGAAGGTGAAAGGGACTAGCGCATGGCCGGACGTTTTTTTCCCCAGATCTCCTATTGCTAAATCTCCTTGCAGGAAGGTCTTCTGGTAACAATCTAGGATTTGCTATTGAATTGTTTTCTTATCATTTATTTCCTACAGTATTTAAAATCAATTATGAAAACAAAACATTTAATAATACAATAGTTAAATGTAGTAAAACAGGACGAAGAAATTTTATTTTATATTGAGTCAAAACGAATATACAGATTGTTTTTGAGACGTAATATTCTGTATAAAAGATTCGCCATAAAAAACTACGCATTTTACTAGGCAATATGTTTGATAAACCCCAGACTTTGCGGAGTTCCTTGAACTTTCAATCGTCTTTTGGTTTCGGTTATTGACTAAAGATTTTCTGTCCGAGCATTGAGCGTCATTAGCCTAAGAGAGGGAATGATTATTGGTCCTTGATTATGACCTTCTTCTAAGGCTTTCAAATTTTCCTAGCCCCCTGATGCCTGATTTCAGATGAAAAATATTTTACTCGTGAAATGTCTTAAGACTGGATCACCACGATGTTTTCATTTGACGCGAATCACGCAATACCTTACCAACTTCATTAGATAATTAAATTATATTAAATAACTTTGTTGATGCCAGAAGTATTTGACGTTGACCAATCTCGTAGTTCGGAAGTAGTGTTTGTTTTGGAAGGAGTATACGACTCTCATGTTTCTATGCATTTCTTTTGGTCGGCAGAGATTACAATCCTTCTTTCGCTGTAGAGATAAATTGTTCACTCTTCTGAACGCCCAATCATATCTCACTAAACACTGACACAACAATAAAATCCAGCTGAGAAAAGTAATCCAATTAGAGAACGTCTAGTGAGGCATCTATTGGAGTTCATTATTCCGACGAAATGACTGTATCCCTTGTGTGCATCTGCAAAGAGATACTAGACGCCAGGAGGCTGACGCACTTGTATAGAACCGCCGCCTGTGTTCAAGTTGTCCTTGAGACGACGTGTAAACATGGACAGCCTACATGCTTTTGCCCTTGCCCTTGAACGCTCCACAATCTTCGCCCTCTTGCAGACGACGTCTCTGCTGCCCCCGCCGTCTTTCCCCCATGCTGTTCCTATCGTTTCCGCTGTCTCCAAACGCCACCCATGCGCTGTTGACGAGTCCAAAACCAGCCGCACGATTGCCAAGCGTTTTCCTTAGCAAGGATTTATCCAGAACTGTCATTAAAGTGGAGGAGTGGGAGGGTTCTCCTTCTCCGAGGAAGCTTCGAAAACTAATCGAAATTAACAAATTAATACGTGAACTAGGAAAACGATATTTAAAGGTTTTTGAATATATATATATATATATATATATATATATATATATATATATATATATATATATATATATATATACTTTTAAAATATACTTCAGAAACCTGTATCAAATAAAATGTAATTTATGACAGCTACTCACATTGTAACTTAACGTACAATAAATACTTTTCAGGGTTTAAATAATTCAATTATTACTACTTATGTAAATAAGTATATATTATTACTTGTTGCTTTTTTGAGTAGTTATTGAAACTTTCATGTAAATAAGTATTTATTATTTTGTATTATAATAATTATGGGATAATTTTGTAGAGGAAAAATTAACCTGAACTAGGAACGTCATTTTTAATTAAACATGCTGATTCAGTATTTTCTTAACGCTAGATTCTTTGAGATGATCTGACAAAAAAAGTAATTCATATTTTTCTTCTTATTGGAGAGTGCTTTACCTCGTAGTTTTTAATCACTCCCCCTCCCCCGAAATTAAAAGAATTTGTCCTTTTTGTATTTCTCTTAATATTTGTATGTACACACACACAAACATGTGTATATGTAGCCTACATACAAACACACTCACATATACAGGAATAACATATACATACCCTTAAATAATATGTGTGTGATATCTCCCACCCCCAAATAAAATCCTGGGCACGCCCCTGTTTTGACCCCATTTCAGTGATAAAACAAACACGTTTAACAAGTAGTTGAAATACTAGAAACAATTGCTTTCTCACGAGTGAAGTAGGAGCCGATGGAGGCGATACTCGTTCATTTAATTTTTGGTTCTGTCACATAGTCATTCCTGAAATGACCTCTCGTATGAGTAAGCGCACAACATTTCACAAATTTCCATATCACATAATGTTTTAAGTTTGAGAAATTCTTACAATAAATGCATATCATGGTGTACTAAGCACCACAGGTTACACACATTTCAATTTGTTTGTGACCCCTTTCTCAACATGATGGCAGAACTATGTAATCGATGTTATATACAACACATTAATGAATAACGGCATTACCTGATCAAGGTGCTGCGTATGATATACTTCAAAAAATGACCCACAACTTGTACAAATAATGAGAAAAGTGAAAACAGACAGCTGCACCAACGCACTTTAAAGTAATGTTGGCACAAGGAGAGTCTACTCCATGGTCTGTTTTACTGCCGACGACCAAATGACAAGTCAAATAGCTCGTCGTTGGTAAAAGTGCTGACGCGTACATTTTTGAGCATATTAATAAAAGTTCTGAAACCTGATAAACGTTAATATTGGACACAAGATTAAATATTTAAACTATATTATATATATTTATTATAGGGAAATTTAAATGTAACAAATTTTCCTATAATAAATCATTCCAACGCAGACAATTCCTTCCTCTGTCCAAAAATACATCTGTTGTCCCGTCAGAACTTTTTTCTTTTCGTCGATTTTTAACGAGGAACCTTTCCAATGACTATTGTTTGCCTCTTTTTGAGGATTTCACGGAAATGTGACATTCCAGCGTCGTTGAAAGGATTCATCGCTCACACTTCCTCAAGACTCAGGTTGGGTTTTAGTACAAAATTTATCACTATTTCCCACATTTTGCAATCTCCTCAATGTCAGGGGTGTAATTGTGGTGGGGCAGAGGACTTATCAAAACTGAACTACGGAGATTATAGAGGCGTAAACATGTATTTGAGCATAATAGACGACATGTTTGATATCTTTCGCAATACCATTACAAACTTCACAATCATTTATACCATTATAGCCATTACAAATGCAAATACCTATACCAATACAAACTTCCTACCATTATGATCATCGACTTACTAGCTGAAAATAATAATATTAAAACCGGTTAGTCGAATGAAATCATACTCCTTGCTCAAGAGAAAAAAAGAAGAGAGAGGGGGCATGTATAATACTTTTTGAAGTTCCGACCGGTCACGAAAGTGTCAAGAGGCCTTAAAACTGCAGTTCTTTCAGGAAGAAGGCAGTGGCTCAGTTACGGATAACGTCTTGGTAAATACCGACACTAGAATAGGGGACAGACCACCCTCGCAGTCGTTTCTTCTGAAACTCAACAGCTCTTTCCCTAGCTTCTTTTGTTCTTTCCCGCTCTTCGTGACCTAGTGAATGCCCCTCGCGCCTTGCGGACCCACGAGATGTATGTGGAATAGTTCAGCTCCAATGTGTGACTACCCAGTTAGCACAGTTGTTGGTATGAGTGCTTTTACTCTTGTTTTGGAGAACCGGCGCGGAAGTGAAAATAACTATTCCGGTGGCTGTGTGCTGTATTATGTTTGCGAGGAAAATGGACTGAAAATTGTCTTCGTATTATTGCCATTAGAACATTGTTGCATAAAGTCATGGTAAATCTTTTGAAATATAATTTTTTTCTGGTTATCAGCTATAATTATATTATGTGTGTTTTTGACAACCTTCGTGTTTCATTAAATTTTACTGACAAAATTTACTTACTTCCTAAAGAAATGTACTAAGAAAAATGTATAACATTTTAAAGCCCCATACTTCTTAGCGGCTTCTCCTACAACCAAAGGAAATACGCTTGAAGTCTGATGAGTTTTAATTTATGTATAAAAGCAACTAGACAATAATTGAGATTTTGGAATCACCATGTTTGATTTGTCTTCTCTGTATTTACTGGTCTTCAAATCGTAGGGTCCACGCATGAAAAGATGTTAAAACATGGAGTGGGATGGACAGGAGATCCAACCAATTCTTCATGTACTTTGATATCTCGATATTAATTGCTAGTATTATTAAAATAAAAATATATTTTGTGAAAATAATATTAAATAATCATAGGAGAACATATTGCCAGCTGTCTTGCTTAATTTTCGGGTTTTCACGTTGTACTTCTTAAGCACGCAATACAGTTATTTGAAATACGGCAAAGATAAAATGTAACGTAATCAGTAACTCCAACAGTTGTATTGACAAGGTTTGGAAATGGTTGGCAAAAATAACATAATATATCGCTTATTTTATGTTGCAAAACTAAAATTTTTTCAGAAAATCTTCTTTCTTCCGCGGATGATCCGTCAACTGAATATGACAAACATTTTAATATAATTGACAATAATAGGTTTCAATAGGTGTTATTTACGCGAATATTCAAATCCTAGTACTGGAACTCAACAACATAACAGAATAAAACTTATAGTTTTACTAGCACTGTTGACTTCCGATGAATTGTATTCCATTTTAAATAAACACTTCGTCATCGGGAATCGGGAGGGCGGCTGCCACATCACCTCCGTGCTGGCAGCTCGNGGGGGCGGGTGGGAGCGCAGTCCACACAAAAAAACCAGCCGCGCAGCGCAGCCGTTTTTAGCTGTCACGTATGAGACTCCTGAAAAGAGAAGAGAAAGGGGGAGGGGGTTAAAGCAGGGGAGCGTGGAAGGTGGGTGGCGAAGCAGGAGTGACAGGAGGTGATAGGGAATGAGAGAATGTTAAGCGTGGGACGTTGATAATGTCTTACGAAGAATGCAGGAGTGAATACTGAAGTAATGTAAGAGATGGACGGGGCTGGTGGATGTCGGCGCTAGACGAGAAAACAAGTTTGAAGGAGGTGCTTCACTGAGATATAGACGTGACGGGTCGATAAGTCTCTCACTTTTTTTGTGTAATTGTCAGTAGAAATTTTTACCCCAAATTTTGTGTTATTGAAACAGTACCCTCAACTAAAAAATTGAGAGAAATCGTAGAATGTTAATGCTTCCGACAACACGTGATATGGTCGAAAGTCACTCACACTAAAGCAATATGCAACAACCTTCATCGTGTTGTGTTGCCTAGATGAGTCCTAGATGAAATGCTGTGTTGCCTAGATGAGGGTCACTCAGTATGGCAAACGTTTGAGCTAGTGTATTTTCACTCACGCGCCCAATTTCTCGCTAGAGGCGTTTGCAATCACGTGATAGATAGTCCATTGGTGTTAATTATATTCCATCGTAAGAATTTTCCAACCTTTGTATCAAGTTTTGAATCAACACTTCTCATGATTCGTACCGACAATAGTATGTGGATGTAAAGGATAAGTTAGAGCAGAAATTCCTAATATTCTTTTTCGCGCAACTCTAGGATTTGTTGCGTGAAGAGACATTGAGACCGTATTTAGTTGTTCTCAATGTCTGGGGGTACGGAAGCTCGCGAGTAGAAGTAGTAGTTCGGGAGCCCAACGCAAAAAAATTCATCCATAGAACATACATCTAAAAATTTCAGCATAAGTAGCAACGACAGGGAGTAGTACAAAACTGACGGTCTGGCAGCGATAAAATTCTTACTAACCCTTAAAAAGTCACTCGATGGCGATTTACGCCATTTGATCGCAGAACGGTTGGGTTTTTGAGAAAAATATCTATATGAAAAGACAATCCTCATTTGATTTCCTACAAAAAAAAAAGGTTCTTACCACTTTCGAGACAGGTCGTTCTCGTGCTGTAAGCTCTCCAATCAGGGGGTAGTTTTCAAAATAACAATTATCCATCATTTTTCGATAAAAAATGATTCGGCATCTTAAGATCTCAAAGGACCCATTTAACCGAATGGAATGATATATAAAATAAAGTTGCTTCATCAAATGTACTTTGGTTGAAAAACTATTGTCTTATTGTTAGTGCGAAATGAAAGTGGCCGATTTTCCCGTACATATTTCGTCTATTATTCCCTGCGCGCGCGTCGTGTTGAATCTGTGTTTGGAAGTCTACGTGCTTGTTATCGTGTGGCGGTGCTGGAAAAATGTAAGTTTATTCCTTTTAACTTGTGCAGTCGACATTTTTTCTTATAAAACACTTTTTCTGCAAAACATTGTTTTGAACCCATTTTCGCTCCATGTTGCAAAATCACAATTCGATTTTTTTTCTGAATCAGGCGTGGCGTTTGAATACATGTTCATGTAAGTTGAGCTCTGTGCTTATGTATTTTAATAATTGCGTGAACATTGTGTAATTTTGTATTTTCTGATGTGCTAATGTTTTTAAATAAAAGAATCATGCATACATTTTTATAAGAAAAAAAGTTGATTTTGCACAAGTTAAAAGGAATAAACTTACATTTTTCCCGCACCGTCACGCGATGATGTTCTATGGGTGAGGTTTTTTTTTTTTTTTTGCATTGGGCTCTGTACTATAGGGACGGGAAGGGAACGGAGAGAGGTTAAAAGAGCTGAATGGACTCATACTTTTCCCAACAGAGAGGTCTTTTTGCGTTACATGACCAAGATAAAGAATGAATCACGAATTTGTATAAATGAATAACAAGCCTTAAAATGTATTAAAACATATAAAGATATATAATGTACAAGCTGTATTGCCCAATTGGAGATATTTGAATCCCCTCCCGCCAAAAGGGTAATCTCTATCCACCTCTGGGCTATGATGACGTTGGCGACGGCCTTGTCGGAAGGTCTCTTCTGGAACGAACTGTAGCGGCGGCGGCGGCGGCGGCGGCGGCGGGCAGCGGCAGACGGTCATCCGCCCCCTGCCACCAATTAACCTTCTCGCGTTCCCTTTCAGATGGCTTTGGGTCGCCGCCGCCTGCTTCTCGTCTCCCCGTCTCTTCTATACCCCTCGCCCTCTGTTTATCAGCAGGCGTTGAACGTGCTCTCTCATCGTCGTGGTGTTTCTTCACTAGTTCTCGCCTTTCCACTTTTTGGCCATTTAGAATGTAGAGTTTTCATTGTTAATCAAATTGTTATGATATTTAATTTTTTTGTTAATCCTTTGAGATTTTAATTCGTCGCTGTATGATTGTCGAATTTCCTGTCCTATTCGTGTGAAGTAGATGAATACCCAAAATTCTGTTGTTAGTGCTCGGAACTCCAAAATTCCGAACTCGTTCTCCTTTGTTCCAGACGTCGTTGTTTCTTCTATCTTTTTCGACGAGACAGGGTAGTAAGAATGGATAATGTGATTATATAGTCTGTTTAACATATCCAACTCTGTGGAGCCTAAAATACGTGTCAGCGAGGTCCTAGGCATTCTTGCTGGGAGGGTGGAGGCCTCGCTTGTCTCGGAGCTGCTGCCGCCTCTGTTGCTGATGGTGAGAGGGAGGGACAGGTGGGCGAGGCGTGGGGAGGGGAGAGGAGGGGAGAGCGAGTGACCGGGCAGCGGGTGCCTGTTGTGGGCGTATGGATTTTCCGACGAAGAGCGAGCGCCGCGCCACTGACTTCCCCGCCCTCTGCCTACCACCCACTGACTTCCCCGCCGACCGTTGCATCCCGTCGCGTTGAAACTGCGTTCCATTCTTCTACCTCTCGTCTTCTGCTGTCTCCGAATGGAGGAAATGTTCACCTACGTTTTCGAGGACAATTGAAGAAAGTATATTACCACAAAAAGAAAATCCCTCCTTAACGGATTGATGCGAGGGCCCTTTTAGTGGTAGACGTATTTTCACATTGGCGAATTAGCTTTAGGATTGGCGTTCTCCTGGGAACTTAGCTTTCCTCTTTCTATAATTCCAGTCATTCAGTGCTCTTATCAGCGTCTACCTAGAGAATTTAGGAGAACTTCTGTATTTTTACTTCTCAGTGTTTCTGAGAACGAATTTCAACTTATTTCCCTCGAAAGTGTATGAAATTTTGTTTTATAGTTTTAAGTTTTTGGTTCATTTTATGTAAGCTATACACTTTCTGAAGAAAGTACCTCAACTTCAGACAATCTTTTTTTTCTAAGTATGAATAGTTTGCCAGTTAGAGTGTTAAATTATATATACTCCGAGATATATATTTTATTGCAGAGAGTTTTATTGAAGCTCAAAAATTTTATTCCGTTTTGTTTTGGGGAGATAACAGTTATCTCTCCGTAGAAAGCTTGCCCTACCTGCCTTCCTTGATGATATTAATGCTCAATGAACTACTATTATGCGTGTAGTGCATTCAAAAAGGGCGCGTGAATTACCATCGTCAGTAATGGGTAATAACATATTGTGTCGTTTAGATTTTTTCGACTTTTTCAGACATTTTCTCGTTTGATGAATATCGATATAACGGTATATATTTGCATACCGGAAAAACATTAATACAACTATCCAAACATTCATCTGAATAACACCTTTATAGATAAAATGTCGATTTTTTTCGAACGATCTGAAAGCATTCGATATACAATATGTATGATCATTTAGTCAATATATCTTGTAGTTCCTTGTTGTTCATGTGATAGAACAGAGAGCTTCCTTGTTTTTTCGTCGTTCTCCGCGAGCGTCTGAGAGCACTCGACTTGCGTCTCTAGTATGCTTCACACGCTTGGTTCCCTGTCCTCCTTCCCCAGCCGCCTCCCATCTCACCTCCAGAGTAGGTGCGGGTTACCCTCTCTGTACGAGAAGCATGTTTGTCTTCCGTTGCTTCAAGTCGAGAGCTCTAAGTGAACGTAAACGAGATCTCGTATGTTCCCTTTCGCAGCCGCCCGCCGTGTTAAACCGTTGCTGCTTTGGCTTCAACAATTGTGCGTACGCTCGCGCTCATATTCGTAACGGGTCCTTTGCTCGTACAGCAAGTAACAAGAGCTCCCAAGGTGCAAAAGACGAAGTGCTGTTCGTTTTCTTTATCTCGCTTGTTCTGAAAGCATCATAGAAAGGTGTAAAAAAAATTAAGTTAGATTTATCAAAATACTAGGTAGATATAACTATTTAGAGGATATTAATTCTTTTAGGTTATTGATTTTTTAATTTATGTTTTAGATTTGTTATGTACTTATTTTACTGATTGTCGTAGAACACTGATGATGGGGCAAGCTTCACGAAACAGTCAGTTTTGTAAGAAAATATCAATTAAAATTGTGGAAGACAATTTTATTTTGTTTCCTTAACATGTAATTCATGTAAGCTCACATTTTTATTACATAAAATTTGACAGATATTAAGCTTGCAACATTGCTCAGGGACTTAGCTTGCAATATAGTTTTGGTTTATAGTATAATCCTACTGGGTTTTTTTAATGTGATACATCTATGTTTATAAGAACAGAGGGAGTCAGTGAAAGCTTGGCTATGCAGGAGAAAAACCAAGTAATCAAAGACCTCTGTGAACGGAAGTGGAGTATTTTGCTTTGTCTCGTCAGCAGTAGAGGTAACTCAAAAAACTGGGAAGAAGGACTGAGGACTGGGATGAAGAAACGAGAGTATTTAACTATATCGGAATTCACTGTGAGAACAGAAGTTTATCAAACTTCTTTTTTTTCTCGTAGCAAATGAAAAATTCCAGAGAATTCTATTGTTTACAAACGAAATATTTCAAGAATAACCTTTTCTTCGTCAATACTAAAAAAAATTCAATTTAATCAAATGAGATACTAATTTAAGCGATTTAATAGTTATTTCGTAGTGTTTGACAAAATACTTGTTTCACTTTTGTATACATTTCTGGAATTATCTCAGGGAAATTGTCAGGAATATCGAAGTAATATAAATGCGTTGACAATGACGTGGAGAGAAATTCCAGATGTGGTCACTTAGTTTCAAGTCTTCCTTTCCATTTTAACTCGAGTTCATAGCTTTAGAATCCTTTCGTTATGTTGGCATGCCTGACTCGCTGTTGGGGCCGTCGGCCGCGAGTGGCGCGCGGATCGCGCCAGCGTGATGCGGGGAAGGAGGCGGCGGCGACGCCAGCGCAGCAGACGGCTGGAGAAGAATAACCTCACGCCCCACCGACCCACCGACCCACCGACCTTGCGCGGCAGGCTGGCTCCGGGCTTCGTTGGCGCGCGCCCCGTTTCCTCGCCACCGCCACCATCGGCGTCGCCGTCACAGTCACTACGGTGCTATTGGAGTCTTGAACCCCTTACTCAATGATCAACAGTATTCCTTCTTTAAGGCAGTCTCATTTTAGTATCGAACTTGTGGAATACAGATGCGTACGTATCAAGTTGGAAGTAGTTCCCTTTTATGATTTTACTGAATGAGATATTACTTTCTTTTCGAACTAAGGGACATAAAAGAAAAGAGTCGTCGTTTGGAGACAGAGCTGTTACTCACCTGCTTCTCATGATACAATTTCTCGAATAATGAATAAAATGTTTATGACACGCGATACTTCTTCTTTTTCGTTATAAAAGGGGAAAAATTGCAAATTTACATTGTTGTAGAACCACCTTTTTATAGGTGAATAAGTCTTTTTTGCTTTTCTTTCTGACTCTTAGAATGGTGGTCACAACCCAGTTAACTTAATAGTTAATAAAAGAATCAACCAATTGCGTTTAAATTAATTTTTTATGAAGGTTTACTGTATCCCTTGATTCAACATCCTATCTTCCGAATTATAATCCATAGCCGAAATAAGGTCGCAAAAAAGTGGGCAAATATTCAACGTCCTGAATCAATGATATTTAATATGATACAAAAGACTTTAATCGAAACAGTTATTCCCTGAGCAGAGAAACTGTATTTAATTCGATCGAAATAATTCATGTCATGTGCAGTCGATTGAACAATGACATTCACTTGTGCCTCCCCCGTGAAAAGAAAATTTTCTTCTGAGGTGGACTTATTAGCATTATTCACTGAAAGACCAGGACCAATTTCTTGGATTGAATCCTTTTGTTGTTGTCGAGTTAGACATTTTGTAACGAGCCAATTTGATAGAAAATCTGTCGTGGTGAATTGAATGCCTGTAGAGTGCGTAATGGGGGAGGGAGACGGATTGCAGAACTCACCTCGATGCCTCTAGTAAAGTCGAGTGAGTCGCTATCGAGTTTCGGGCTGCTAGCGATCACCTTTCTCGGAGCGCCCGCGCGACGGGGCTGTTGTGGCCAGCGTGGGAGTGAGTGAGTGGTGAGGGTGGTGGTGGGGGCTTAGGGGTGGAGGAGGATGTGGGAGAAAGTTGGAGTTATTTTGTGAAAATATATTTATTTATTTTTTTGCTTATTGAACTGTTAAATGAAATAATTGATAAACAGTCTATCATTGTACATATTTAATATTAGTCTCTTAATTGCGATAACAAAAGTTGGTAATGGTGAAATATTGACAACTTACTCAAAACAATACAAATTGCTAGATATTGTCAATGAATTTATTCATCAAGCTTTCTCGGTTATGTTGAAGCTATAATCAGTAATTTACTGGATATTGTGAAAGAATTTTGGCAAGTACATACAGTTCAAACTCTGAAAGTACCATGTAATGTCTCAATACTTAATTTATATCCTGTGCATTGGAGACGAATAAGCTTAATCTTAATAAAAATATTGACAGCGTTATGGAGTCCATCAATTTTTCTGATTTTGAAGAAAAGAATGTGTAAGATAATTTGCAGAATTATATACCATGTGTCGAAATTTCCGTAAAATGTTTGGAAAAATACTTTCATTTTTCTCATTTTTAAGAAAATTCTATTTTGTCTTCTTTACTAGTACCATATTTGTACAGTTACTCATATCAAACGATGTCCAAGTTATATATTCATCTAGTTAAAGAAATACAGTCCAGACTGAGGTGTCGTTGGGGATCGAGACCCCGTTCCTTAATGTCTAAAAATTGGTCAATATATTTATCTGTATAATTTCACATTGTACTCAGTTACAACATTGAGTCTGTTATTGAACCTACCTACTGTATGAACAACGCAGCAATAGCATCTTTTTTACGTAGCTGCCTTTTCTCTAATTCGACTCACGACGTCGTGAGGAGCATATACTGCGCAAGTCGTTTCATTGAAGTGCGACACCACGCGTGGAACAATAGTTCTTCCTTGTTGGTCACAAGACTAGTGAGAAAGGTGTGACTCACAAGATGCGGAGAGACTAGAAATTAGTTGATTTGTACGAGTAAAAGTATACATGATGTACGTTACATTTTGTGTTATGACGTAAAATGCAGTGCTGTCAATGAATGTTTTTTTATTACGAAATCGATGAAGAAATATTTATTTTGTTTTCATTCTTGAGCTGCTCACTGTAGTAGTTACGAAGTTAAGAGACAATTCAACAAAGTATGCGCCGTGAGTGACACTTGCGTATATATCATGGACTTGTGTGTTCACCCTATAGCGAAATCGGTATGGTAGTAACGCAAATAGAACGCTAAACAAGAGTTGGCTAAAGAGTAGTTGTTTGTTTTAATAATGCACAACAGTGTTTTCTGCTTAGCATGTTTCATTTTGAAATTGATTTCACCAGCATTATTTGCTGATTCTCCTTGGCACGAGTCCAAATTAGTGTATCCGTAACAGCAGAGGGTAGAGCATTGTGACTTCTCAGCCTTACTGCGCCACACGAAAGGACACGATAAGTGATATAATAAAATTAATTCAGAAAGGGGAGACGATAAGGCTAGGTTCTCTCTCCGACAGATTTGCCTAGAACAGGACTGTTCACGTTAGGGCTAAAGGGAGCCGCAAAGGTTTGCTTTGGCTTGCTGTCTATGGCGCGAGAGCGCTGCTTGCATAAATATGGGTGTGACGTCACACAGTGGGACGAATCCCATGCATTCGTTATAGAATTAGTGATGGAATTCGAACACTAACGTTACTTCTAATGGAGCAAATATATGATCTAAACGTAATATCCTTATAAAACAATTCTTATAAAACAACTTTAATTCTCCAACAATTTAAAAGCTTATGACGTTTTCCATTTGCTGTTCTGAGTGTGTACTGGTGCACCCAGAATTCAAAAATGTTGTTCCATTTGACAGTGAAGTTGCACCAGTGGTTCCATTTCTTATCGGAAATGGTTATCGAGGCGCACTTTCCACACATTGAGAGCAACCGGACTTGCTCTGACAATTTTCTTAGTGTTGAGGTTGGGTTAGTCTGTACATAACTATTCCATGATGGATGCTATTATGCTATATGAATTTATTGCAAATATTTTCTTCGTCTGATAGTTCCTCAGATGAAGAGCATGAGTTGTACGTCGAATTAGTCCTTTCCATAAAAGATAGAGTTATTAAGATGATGGATTTCGTTTCGTTAATCCGGCTATATAATGATGAAAAGGTAATATTTTCAATTTGTTCACATGAATACGAAAATGCTATTTGTTGATATAGCATTAATTGTTTATTTGAAATTATTGTAGTTTGGTTAACTTTTGCGTCTAACAATGACGGGCCCCGAATCGCTTGCAACAAAGATAATCCATTTACTTGCTACATTCTCCTGGTGGAGTGGAAAAGTCGCGGGGAGCAATGATGTGTATGTCCGGTGCTAGTGGACACTCAGAGCAGTAAATGGAAAACGCTACAAAAATAATACTATTAAACAATTGAAATTCTCAAATATCTTAAAATAATTTCTAACCGGTATCATGTAACAAAAAAATAAATTTGGCAATTAAATTAAGGGACTCAAAGGCATCCAGAATGTTTATTAGAAAAATAAGGTGCTACATATTTTAATTGCTTTTCCTTCATATCTTTGTTTTTTTCTTATTAAGGATATTTTTCTTCTAGTTTTTTTCTTTTCTCATTATGTTTGTGCATATGGTTGAGTGCAACTTGGTGTAGTTTACACACCTTCATGAGCGAAAAAAAATTCTCAAAATTGAACAAAACAAACTGAGAATATGGTCTGCATGTCTTTTAAATTTGGGTTATTGCGTTCGCGAAAAACTTTTATAAAACTCGTAAACATTGTTTTTCATTTCGTAGTCAAGTATCATTTTCACTGCAAGTTTATCATTTTCATCTAGTTCATAGATCTGTTAAATTGCGAACTGAGTAGTTTTTATAGTAAAAATAATCATAATAATTATTATAATAATACTACTGATAATGACAATACATTTCGAATACTTCTGTATTCCTGATAAAATAAGTCCATCCGACACCCATTGAGACTTAACCTTTCAAATGTGGCTCTTATGTTGCATCAAATTGGAGATCACTTTTCTTGGGTATAAATAGACTAACGTTCTTAATTTACACAATTATCGTTAACAATATTTCATTCCTATCATAATGTGTCTTATTGTCTTTTATGTGCATTAGCCCACTTTTCCCCTTGTGTGCTCCCATTCCCCCTCTCAAGAGCGGTTCGAGAGGGAAGTGGATTGGTCACACCTTCTCTCTTTCTCGGCGTATCTAAAATATTTTTTCTTTGAATCCTCGATGAAAGTACGATTATGCTTCAAGACCTCGTTGAAGTAACGTGCAATTTCCGGCACGACCATAGGAATCACAAATGCCATGCGTTACACTCCAGTTCCTCTTCCTGACAAAATAATGGTCGTCAAAGACGTACACCTATCATCAACAATTTTATTCAACTTCTAAACTACTAATTCTGAATTTAAACCGGGCACTATCTTCAAATCGAAATTGTAACAAGCGGATTTGAAATGGCTCCAGAATCTGCGTAAACATAATACGCTCGAGTAATGTACTTAAGATAGATTAATGAAAGCATGGTTATGAAATGGGTTATAAACAATTTAATTAGATATTGTAGATAAAATCGTCTTATTCACTGCTTGGAGCCAGCGTAACGGATTCTAATCCCGGAAAACTTACGAGATTTTTTCTCACGTCCCATTCTGTATACATACCAACTCCCGGGTATACTCTGCCTTCTGTCAAATCAGCATTGATGTATCCCAGGGATTTTGAATGACGAAAGCATTAAAAATCACTCGGAAAGTTTTATGGCTAGAGTATAGAAGTCGACTTGGGGATACTTGCTACATTTGGACTGCTGCATTCTCACGTGGATTTAAGTCGCATTTGAACCCAGTGACTTTTCAACTCAGGGATACTTCAACTTGTGTGCCTGCGCGGCAGAGGATCATGTGGGTGGTACTCTGCAGTGATGGACGAAGAATACGGAAACGTACAAACATTTGTCGGCTTCCATGTGACTTCCGTCGGTTTCCATGTGGCCACAGTATGAAGCTGCTCATATTTCCTACTTGTACTTTAGTGCCGACGTTCCATCTGCGTGCACAAGTTGGCTAAGCGCTTTCTTACGATGTTAAGTGGCCAAAGTTGGACTCGAGTAACTGATCAATGGTGAGAGAGGAGAAAACTTTTATTAATCATGTTCATAAAAAATCCACTTCGATATAGCATTATTTTACTACTTTTGGGAATAAAATTAAAAATGTAATACGTTTTTGACCTTACCCCAGCCAACATATACTTATTTCCGAGGTTTTGCCACCAAGCGTACGTATCCATTCTAAAAATAATTCCGTAAATGTATTAGGCATACCGCCCCTGAAATGCAAATATTAGAAGCCGCAAGAAATCCGTTTGGAGTCCAGGTTCCTGCGCGTGTGTCACGCAGACAGGTGAGCTCCGGTCACTCTGACGGTCGCAGCGTGCGGTTGCCGTGGCGACGTGCCCGTTTCCGGCGGAGCCTTCGGCTGAAGCCGCCCCCGCCGCCACCGCTGAGTCTGTGGCGGTACGCTTCTATCGATTCGTCCCTTTGTGCTCGCCGCGCGATGGTAATGCGGCCGCCGCGCCGCCTCCACGCGACCCCATGTCCGCTCGCTTGCTCGCTTGCTTGCTCAATCGTACTGGAACGCGGTGCTCTCATTTCCTTCTGTCATTTCATTTCTTTTCTTCTTATACAACTCTCACCCCTTTTGTGCGAAGATGACTGGCGACCAACGATTTCCCTATATAATGTCGTACTCCTGGATTATCTATGGTTACATAAGTCTCGTGATTTCTAATTTACATACGGGACCCGTTATATTACGGAATTTTTTGATTTCTGATAAAAAATGTGTGCCATACTGTTGTAAAATGTACACTATATTATTATACCATATTATTATGAATAATTATCAAATTAATTTTAGGAATCTAAATAAATCGTCATATACTTTACTCTTCATTTTATTTATAGAAATGAAGTCGGGCAAAATTCCAACAAAAAAAAGCAGCCCTTATTCTTTATTGGTTATGCGGTTATCGAACTAAAAACTTTAAAAACATATTACCCAATGATTGTTTCGTGTGATAATTGATGAATTATTGCGTTTTTAGGGGAATTAAAAGTATAAAATGAGTAATATAAATTAGTATGAGTTATATAAATTTGTGGTGAGTTTCTCAAAGGACTAGCTGATTTTATGGTTTTGATAATCATTTTGGAGAAAAAAATCAGTTACATCTTCGTATCATTTTTAATGCAAATTCATTAAGCTGCGTGTGTGTAAAAGAATTCACTTGTCTGTGTTGAACGGGTGGTTGAATCGTGAGGAGCCGCGACTGCCGGGGCTGGTACCACAGGCGGTGGAGGATATCTTATCAGCAGCAGCGAGACCCCCGGTCGATACGGCAGTAGGGAACTCCTCCTCTCCTCCTCTCTTTCCTCTCCCTCTCTCTCTCCTCGTCCTGCTACTTGCTCCTCCACCCCGTCCCTGTAGACTCGTCGACGACGTCGTCTTCGCCGCTTCCCCGCTGCCACCAGCAAACCTACAGCAGTCGCATCCCCGCTTCCGTGTCTCTGTACCGCCAGCCCTTGCTCCGTTGTACTGTAGCAAAGTCGACACCAACACCATATTACTAATTTAAATTATATTCCATTCCATCTTTCATAATTTCTTAAATTATTTGGATAGTTAAATTAGTTCGATAATATACGTACTCGTGAAATAAATTTTTTGAGTTAAATTACAAATTTGTTGATATTCTGTTAGTTTATAACACGTAGCTAACTTTTTATCTCATCTAGAAGTTCGCTGAAATTGTTCAATCCGCCTCTGCCTTAAGGCTCTTAATCAGAATTGATGAGGTGGTTCCTAGCTTGCTTCCAGAGAGTAAATAAGATTATTGTCCTCCACATGGTCATAAGCAATTTGAACTGCTTTTTTAACAATTTATTTAATTTAAATTTCGTAGTTGAGTTTTGCCCTATTCGTTCTACTTCTACTTTTTTGTCGAGGTGAGTTTGAGATGATCGGCAGGCTAAAAACAGATGATTCCAGACTGTCAGGAGTGAAGACAACCTTGGTAAAAGCCGTGTCTTGTCATGCTTAACCTGGGAACTAACATCTACGGATAATTACTTATATAGTTGTGGTATTGAAACTTGAGTAGCATGTCTTCGGTAAAGACAAAATAGTTGTCCCTATTCAAAGATGTGAAAAAATTGCTCCTAATGTCTCATACATTATTTCCTAGTTTTAAGTATTGTGTTCCAATGACGTTTCTCTTTCATGAAACCTCTTAAAAGAACATGGATTGATGCAAGTGCGCTCTGGGGGTGTAGTTATGATGAGATGCGAATCTCGCTTGCTCAGAATACTGTGTGACCACATTCCATCATTACATCTAAAAATATTAGTTGAAATTGTTTGGTTTAATCTATACCAAACCTACAGGTAAATATAGAGCTACACCTTCATTCATTTCATAAGCAAATAATGAAATATTTATCTTTTTTTCCTTGAAAATAAATTAGGGACCTTTTGAATGAATACTTTGGATCCCACATTAAGTGCATTTCAGGAAAAAGTAAAAAAAAAACATTCCATCTATATTAACATTTTCATTATTTCTCTCATGTTTTATTCGTCTTTGCTTCAAGTTAGTGATTAGAAAGTATGACTATATCTCCAAGTATAACAATATCTTGAAGGAATTTCTATCATCATTTATCCTATTGTATCGTCATGTAGACAAGGATATAAAATTTGGATTGGTCATTGAAATGTGTTAATACTTTGAAACAAATTTATTTCCGAAGTCGTGCGGTGAATTTTCGATCGTTCCGGTGCTCTCTCTGGGAAGCGTTGATGTGCGAGCTTATCGCGAACTTTTATCTCTTGCAATCTTATATGAATTACTACTACATAGTGTTATCTTGTGTGCATAAAACTATTGGACTTTACCCACTTTGTAAACATCTCTATCATAGTCATATCTCATAGCTCGGCTGAAGCAATTCATTTTGCTTTTCGTGGTCTTAATTCTACCCAAAATTACCTTCTACACCAACGGCTTTTCTTTTTGAACGAGGCAATCAAAATCTTCCTTAAAAAGGAATTCGCAGAAAGTTACCTAGATACTTTTTTTATCCTTCCTGATGTGGAAAAACAAATCCATTTTCATCCTCCTCTTCAATATTGGCATATTTTTTCCACTCTGATGTACATTTTGTTTTCATGTAGTTTAATGTAATCTTTAGAGTTTGTAATTAAGTACTGATCTCTCTTCCTGTATATTCAATGTATCTAGTTTCAAACGGATCAAAACTCTTGCTTAAGATATCCAATATTCCATTTAACATACTTATTAATCTAGTATGAAACTGTCGAGACCACCCGAATGACACTGAAAAAGATCGCTTGAAGTTGAACAATAAAGGTAAAAACGGAGATTAATCACTTTTTCTAAGTTATAATAATTATATTAAAAAAACTGTTCTGTTAAAAGAAAAATTCCTATTGAAAATCCTATTGAATTTTTTTATTAGCAAGGACTCTAATGACCCTGGCGTTGACGAGACCTATAACCCCACAAAAAAAGTTTTATTACAGTTAATGCATTTTTCTTTTAATAAATGAATTACTTTGAACTAAATTCTTAATAAATTGATTAAATAAGAAGTGAAATGGATGAAAGAAGTTACAAAAAGACGTACTAACTTCTCTACAGAACACTAAAAATGGGAATGATTTTTAACTATTAGATTGTGGTACGCTGGGTATCCATTTCTCTTTTTATTGACCCCTCCCCCATAAAAAGTCGTGTTCTTGGTGACGACTGCATTGATGTCTCTACGGGAAATGTCAAATGGGTGGACGTTGCGGAACGGAAGGTACTCCGAGTTGTTGTTATTATTATTATTATTATTTATTATTATTATTATTATTTTGAACTGTGAATGGGCGATATTGAAGTTTATGTGAATATTCAGGAAATTAATATTTGTGCGTTTTACTTGCATGTTCGCAAGAGCGTTAGATTTCCTACAATCTAACAAGAGCTCTTCAGTTTATCGTGGATATTTCATGCGTTAATTGCATTCTTCTTTTTATTGCTAGACGATGAAAATGGATTGTAAAATACGACAGTATTATTTCATGTTGTGTAGTAGAACGTTGCATAAGAAGCCAATGTCTAACCTGAATAGAGCTGCGCATCGCTCCGAATGAATGCACGTTGTTGGATAGTTTTTAAATCCTTTGAAACGAGAGCAATAATAGTTAATATTATTCAGCACATTTGCATACTTTCTCCTATTGATGTACCTTTTATACAGTACGTAAAAAAATAAGATGTACTGGATTATAATGCGTGTGATACTCTCGCAAATGTCTATTCAGAGCCATTTTTCGTAGTTGGTGTGTAGTCTATTGGCGATTTTCTACAAAAAATGAAGTTGACTTTAATGAGTATGAAATGAGAATTATCTTCAAAGTACCTAATCGTGGAAAGATTCATGTTATAGTCCCGTAGTTGATTGTGACCCCGCAATGAGAATGCGAGAGCACGAGAATTGGGAAAAGGTATAAGTACCCTTCAAATAACATCAAATTTTGTATGAATTTAGTGATTGTTGCTTTGAAAAATAAAATGCATCTTCTGGTTAAAGCTGTAGAGAATATTTATAAAACATGTACTTCACTATAACGCTGCACCAAGTTTCCACAGCCAAATACCATTTTGACTTACTTCTCACCTTATCATCTATTAAGAATACTCCAGATACTAATAGAAATTTGGTCTGGTATTTATATATTGCAAATAATAAATGGAATTAAAAATTTACAAACACTTACTAGAGGAATTGGGAAACAATTTTGTATTATTTATTTAAAATACAATGAATATCATGTACTAGTAATAGTGTTATGTTATTATCATTGGTAGTTCATAATAGAAAGCTGTTTCTTTTGGCTAGCTCAGATAATGGATAAAAGTGCATTCAAAAACGTTGACCTGTTATTAATCTTTTCTAGATAGCTACCCTCAAGACGTACCATATTATTTTTCAATGTTCCAGAAATATCTACTCTGATGTGGGTATTTTGTACGAGGTGCGTCTGGGTTCGAAACGCGTATATATATATATATATATATATATATATATATATATATATATATATATATATATATATATATATATATATGTGTATATATATATAGAGANATATATATATATATATATATATACATACACACACCTAATTGAAACATGCATATGCACAAAAATCTGTAGATATCTATTTCTTTGGTGATTATTTATTTTTTATTTTTTGCTTCAGGGTGTCATTTCGAGTAAAGAATAATTTTTTTTCGTTAGTAATTTATGTAGGTTTTTAAAGGATATGGCCTTTTTGATGCATCCAGATAGCTTTTATTGTGATTAAATAATCTCTTGCGTGTGTTTAATGTTATCGATTCACAATCTTCGGCTTCTCAGTCGTGCCCTGACCATTCATGTCAACGAAGGAAGAATATACTTTTCCCCGTTTCATTCATCACAGAAGGCCACTTTTCGCTGATAAATCTCTAAATATCGAGACATGAGATTGTTCTAAATGTGACTTTTATTATCCTTTGCCATCTGTAATAGCTTACGTACTTGACTGTCTTCGGAACCATTCACATAGCAACTTGAATCAGTCGTAGAATTCGAGGTAAAGTTTTTTCACATGGCAATGTTGTTGAAGTAATAGTTGACAATTGGTCACTTCACACCAGCGTTAGTCACCGCGACACATCATCTGAAGTACAGCGTGACCTTGGATTTCAAGAGCACACTTCCTCATACCACGTCTTACAAGCTCGGCGTGATTGGTTTGTGGAGCCGACAGCTCATAGACGGTAGTTTTAATGTTTCTAGTATGACTGGAGTACTCTCCATTTATATTCTGCCTTATGTAATGATGGTACTTGATATTAATGTTGTTTTACTGTTATGCAGTGGAATCGGTGGTTCAATGGAATCGAATTTTATGATAGAAGAATTGTGCACATATCTTGTGTTACAGCAACTATTTGATAAATTTTGATAAACTTATATTTTCTGGATATTCTTACGACACTCTTGGCTCGATATCACTTTCATATTCCACGTAGCACACTTACTTTTCATAATCACAGATAGTCATAAAATAACACAACTATGTTATCATTTTATAATGCAATCTAGACTTGTTTTCCTTCATATCTGTGAAATCTATTTTTGTAAACAAATTTTTACTTTTCATTTGTTAATATCCCGAAACGCCCTCATTTTTAGACCGAATATTGTTTAAAAATACATTGTTAGTTTTGAAGTCGTCTAATTTAGTTTTAAAATTGTTTTTTATAAATCGGTGACTTGAAATGAAATTATAGCTATTAGAAACATCTTTCTCTTTGATGTTTTGTATCGGCAGAGTACATAGGCGGTGTACGTAGGGGGAAGGAGGTAAATTGGTGGGCTCAAGTTCCCATTATTCTAAATCCCCATTCCGGATACAATTATTAGTAAAGGAAAACAAAAGTAAACTGAAAAATTATAACTGAAAATAATAGATTTATGCATATAAATATCAACCCCATTTACCACTGTATCTTAAATAACTTGATCCGTATTGTAGAAGAATAGAAATATGGACTGCCCTCTCCCCATACACAACCGTTTGATTGATAAGTACTCCTTTCTTTCGTATACCTGCTTCAGGGTATTGCGTCCTTGAGAGTAATGATGGAAACCCCATTATGAGTAATCTTTGTTTATAGGGAGAAACAATGGTGTCTCTCCTTACGTGAAGATAATCCATAGAACCCTTGGTTTACTCGAGGTCAGACGTCGAGAGGCGGTAACTAGAGACGAGTGGTAGAAGGGCGGGGGCGGACGTTCAGCTTCGCCAGCGGTGGTGGCGGTGGTTGGGGCGTCCCGGCGCGAGCGAGCGCGGCAGTCGAGAGCACCGACCTCACGAGGTCACCTCCACGCCGCCGCCGCCTCCACCTCCACCTCCACCTCTGCCACCGCCGCCGCCGCCGGTGTCTGGGGCGCTGGCGCGCGCGCGCGCCTGGGTCAATACGCGCAACATCGTCGTCGTCGCCGGCGGCAACAACGGTGGCGGGGATGACTGCGTTCAATATCGCCTTTCCGCCGCCCCTGCGCCGTCGCGAGCAACCCAGCTGACTGCAACCCTTTCTACGACTCCTTCGCGCAATTCACGGTGTCTGCCCAGGTGCGGGAGTACTCTCTGTCCTTACGTCATTCTCCTCTTCCTCTTGATATTCACGTCTCTCCGTTCCAGTTCTTGTTTCGCCTCCGGGCCATTCCAGCACTCTTATTTCGGAGTTGTGTATCGATATCTATTTTATTTTCGCTTCCGACGCTGTCACGCTATCCCGTTGGGGAAATAGTCATTTTTATTAATTAATCACAAGGCTTTTTATCACTGATTTGTTCTACTAAGCAAGACCATATTCAACATTTTTTCCGTCCCCTTAATATCAATAAATATCACGAGAAAATATTTTTAAGTGAATAATGCATATTTAGCAAACTGTGTAAATAAAACAATACCCATAAGAATCAGTGTCAATAAAAAAATACGATGTCAAGAAGTAATTAAAAAAAAAATGTATATCATGCTTTTGTTCTATCGAAATATTCTTGTTTAGTCATTTACAAATCTAAGAAGCATGTGACTTTTCTTTTATATGCATGTGTTGAGAAATAATTTAGAAGCCACAGTACGGAAAAAGCCCCTCTGGTGGCTCAGGTACTAGCGTTCTTGCTCATCACTAAGTCATTCCTGGTTCAATTCCCGGTGGGGCCAGAAAAAAATGTAGTTTTTCACGCTACCGTCCCTGTTCATATAGCTGTGACTACTGAAAAGTGAACCCTCCTTCTATCCATCTACTTCTCCTAGTATCATTAATTCTAACTATTACTAACCACTCCTACTAACTCCTCCACGTGGGCCAAGTTGTTGGTAAACCCAGCTAACAGATGCCCCTACTACCCAACTCCTACCTCAGATGGTTCCATGAAGATAAGCTTCAATAGCACGCTACATTTCCCAATTACAAATACTACAATAAAAAAAGAGGCAAACAAGTATTGCCCGCATCGGACCGGGCTATTTTTGAAAATTAAGGTGATACTAAAACGTTAGGCGAATGTTAACTGAAATATTTAGCGAAGAACCGGAATTATGGCATTAGAGACCAGTATCGTAATAATCTTGAACTCTACTGATTCTCTACCACTACGATTTATTATGCTTTTCATACGAAATTTTGGAGTCGATTTCAAAACAATTGAGAGGATAATATATTCATCATCGATTTATTTATTTTACTAAGAAAATTAAATAATATTCTGTAATATCTTATACTTATAGAATGCAGTTTGAGAATTGAGTTTCTATGATGACAACTTTATAATTGAAGATTTTATAGTCATATTTCCTTTCCACCAGCCACCTTACCTTAAGCGTTTACGAAGGAAGTATGTTATTTTCACAAGCCCTACCAAATTGTAGGTTCACCTAATTAACAGCAGCTAGCTCGTGTTAAAATATACTCTCAGCATTGTCAGTTTTCCAGATGACGAGCGCTAAAGGAAAGTTACATTGGTTCACACAGCTTGCTTCTGTCAATACAATGCAATTCTGGTTTAATTCTTGCAATGCAAAATTTTAAGAGCATTATTTATAAATAGTTTATTTGAAAATTATGTAACTTTTGATATAGAATGTTACTTAAAGTACATCATTCTTAACTTCATATGATGACTTCATATATAACTTCTTAACTTCATAAGAAAAATCAGATGCCAGAATACTGTGGCGCCCAGAGGCACCGCGAAGCATTGCTCAAGGCGCCGCGACATGCACAGCATGCGCTCGATGGATAATCTAATTGGAAATGTAATTAATTTTTTCACTCACCTCTTTACATAATAAAAATATTAGGAAAAACATTAAGCGAAAAAATGATTCCAAACTTTCCCTCCATTTCGAAAAATTAAAAGTTGGTAGCGAACAAAAACTCTGAAAGAAACCTACATCAAATAGACATAAACACATCAAAATAATGTTCTGAACGACAACGAACAAGTACCCTAGACTAGTGCAGTCCAACTTATCTTAGCCCGCGGGCCATTCTATAAACTTTCAATCGATCGGGTCGGCAGGGGATAGAGTTTGGCAAAACGTTGCCCGACGAAAAAACTAAGGGTTCATATTTATTTGTTACGCGATATTTTGATTCTCATCAGTAATTGTATATTTTTTCAAGCTGGAAAATTTTGTGGTACTTTTTCAAAAGAATTTTAATATTCAGTGTTTTAATAAAATGTTTTCATATAGTATGTATGACGGGGTAATTACAAACATAATTTTATATTTTCTCTCAACGGATTTGCCTGGACAAACATTAATTCTATCAGCACTTGTTTATAACACAAAGTTGTGCTCCCCAATGTTCGATGGAAATTTAATGGAAAATGTACTTTAACTCGCGGGCCGTTAATAAAGTTTCGCGCGCCACTAGTTGGGCAGCGCAGAGTTGGTAGCAGGGAAAATAACTTTTGTGATTCTATCGTTGGTCTTTCGTGCTCGGTTTCTTTAGCAGCGGTTAAAAGTATTTGGTCTATTGGTCCCTTACAATTTTTGACTATCGGTGACTACACACATAATTCCCAGCTGTTCCTATGTGTAGGAGATGGTAGTTCATGAATGCCGGGTGTAGTTCGACAACGTCTGCATCGAAGATATAACCATTAACCCTATCCCAATAGACCTTGTACTATGTTCGGTTTCATAACGATACATGTCATATACTTGAGCGTGAGCCATACAAATGTTTATAGAACCACATAAAAATTGAGCATTCTTATTGAACATGTTGAGAATGTAACAATCTAAACCAATATAAAACATAATCAAGGAATGTCTTATTTATAAAATGTATCTTCATAATACGTTCTTCACAATAATTATTATAGATACTCGTTTCATTCCAAGTAAAAGATTCCCCCCTTTCGCAATAGTGTTAGCGATATTGTAACAGGTTCATTCTAATAAACTGCTACATGTGAAGTGTAACTTTTTTTCAAGTGTTTATTAATTAGTATCTCGTCTTGAAGAATGTTTTCTGAAGTAAATGTTTTTAATGTATTCACATTTTGCCATGTATATGGACTTTGATTGAAGATTTCTGTTTTCAGGATTCACTGCGACTCCTGAGTATATCCTGCTCTTCTTAAATGGTGAGACCCCATCACTGGTTAATTATTGGAAGGTTGGTGAATCGATATTAAGTGATGTAATGTAGAAAGTAAAAGTCATAAGGACATAAGAGAGATTCACTTCAATGGGAGGAGAGTAGTGATTAATATGTTGTTCTTTATACAGAATTATGGAAGCCTCTCTTAATAATCTAGATGTTAGTCAATGAAAAGCTCAATGCGATATGCAGAAGTTCAATATGATCACACATATCCAGAAAGCTAAAATTCGGCCCTAACTTGTTCCATTCAGTCTTATTTTGCTGGACTCTTACCAAAGACACACATGTTTACGTGACTGTGTGGATAAGGAGACGTGATCTCGCCGGACGTTCCCATTTCTCTCGTAGTGTTGAAGCCCTCAGTTGGGGCACGATTCCATCCAGAGCCCGAACGGAAAGAGTGAGCGACAGGCGACTGAGCGAGCGGGTGGCTCCGCTGTTTGTGTTGCTGTCTCCCTAGCGTCCGTGCATTCGCTCGCTTGCTCGTCCGCCTGTGTTTTGTTTACAGCGCCCTCCGTCTCTCCCACCCTCTCACCGCGCTCGTGGCAGTCGTCCGCCCACGCGACCTTGTGTCGAAGCGCTCGGAGCCGGCCGACCGGCCCTGGCGTGACGGCGAGGTCGAGCGTTGACCGGCGTCGCCGCCGCACGCCGTGCCGTCCCGCGTCGGCCGTCTCCGTCTCCGTCTCCGTCTCCGCCTCCGCCTCCGTCTCCGCCTCCGCCTCCGTCTCCGCCTCCGCCTCCGCCTCCGCCTCCGCCTCCGCCTCCGCCTCCGCCTCCGCCTCCGCCTCCGCCTCCGCCTCCACCTCGGCACCCAGCTCACTTCTCACCCCTGCGGCTCCGTGGCGAACTGCTCGGGCCGGACCGAAGTTCGCCGAAACGCCGAAAGGGACAAAACGATCGCTCGAGAGTTACGTCGGGGTTCATATTCTCATACGTTCAATTTGCTCTAACATGATTAAGTCTAAGGTGGCATTTGAGGTTCATAGGGTAAGGTAACTATCTTTTTCCGCTATGAGCATTTATTTGAGCTAATCATATCATTTTCGCAAATATATTTTTTCTGTAGTTATTGTATTGGTGGTTTTTCAGTTACTCTAAATTTATGATTGGGTACAAAGGTTGCCCTGAACAATGTTAATCCCCTGCCCCATAAGCTACTAATAAATTTAATGGGTATAAGAGAGTTGTCCTATATGTCTTTCGATTTACTGAAGAAAGTTTATTTTTCAGTCGTAACTTTGGTTTTGTACACATTATGAATCAGTCAAGCGCAGGATTATACTTTAATCTAAGCAAAACTTTTTGCACTTTTTACTATTACTTCTTCAGATCGTATGATTACGGAATAAAAGATAAGACTGAAGTAATGGCAATTTTTTGTGAGGCTTTAGGGCTCGTCAACGAGTAATGGCAATAAAATAAAATTGTACAAAGTAAATTGTTTCATAGAATTAAATACATTGGACGTTGCATGATTAAAATCCAGTAGGAAATAAATTACTATTGCCTTGGAGACATAACTCACAAGTAAATCTTCCGTAGCTTACGGATGAAATCAAATACAAAATGTCAAAATTAGACGAAAAGTTGGTACAGTAAAGATGAAATTATGACTTTGTATACATTATATAGTGAAAATAAATTACTTAAGAAAAGATAAGATCATTTTATGATCTGTGATAAGGCATTTAATATTGCAAAATCACAAAAAAAAAATTTTGGTGTACAAATCGCGTTTTAAATCGTCCATTTAATATTGATTATCTGATTCATGTCCAATGTATTATTTTGCTACAGTATGTTGCAGTGATTATGTAGTGATGTTACAGTATTTGTGGGATAAATAAATTACAAAGAAGTATGCTTTGAACTTCCGTTATTGAAACGAAGAAAATTCAAATTATATTTCTATACTTTCACTATTATTTTAATCATTTTGAGTTAGAATTGTGATGTGCCACTAAGTATTTCCCATCACGTCATTACTTTTTTATGTTAAACCATTATCCTATTCTATCTTGAGTGTGTGTACCCGTCACTGTTGAGCGAAAGAGGGTGGAAAGGGGTGGTGAGAGGGTTGGAAGGGGAATCTGCTCCAGGGCCTCCCCTTCTGCAGACCGTGCTTCGACCCACAGTGCTTGGGCCGCCGCCCTCCTCGCCGTCGAGGTCAGTGCCGCATCGACCGAGGCGACCGGGCGGGTTGGCAGGCCGGTCGCCGGTGCCAACTGCAACGCCTCCTTCCTCTGTCTGGTCGCTGATATTGCGGAGGGAATTTTCCACGAGCGTAGATCACCTATAATTGTAATTTTCTCTTTAATCCATTGACTACCAGACGAAATACCAATAGATCAGCTAGTTTTTATGAATTTTTAGGTGTATTGTAGTGAAGAAGTTTTGTCAAACTTAACTAGCAAATAAAGCTGTCAGGGAAGTTGCGTCATTAAATAAATTAATAGACCCCCGAGATGATATAAATTGGTGTTGCTAGTATGAGTTACTGGACATTACTTTATACTAAAATTATTTACCCCTAATGGATAATTTACTAGACATGTTTATGAAATGTCATAAGGGTTCTGATTGGACGTGCCCTGTTGTAATTGAAAATACTATTCATCGTCAGTGCTCGGCGGTTGTTATTTATGTTAAAAATAAACTTATGCGAGTTCACAGCACATACTGTTAAATGTATACAGTATCGATTGCCTGCCTCTTTTTATATTACATGGTACTCAACGAGGATTTCGATTGCCTAATTGATGCTCGAAGGGCAGTGAAGCTCGGGGGCAACGATTTCTAACTCAGTGTTTTTTGTTGCTTGAAGACATAAGCTGCTGTTTTGATTTGATTTATCTAGTATGATTCAGTGGAGTATGATTCGCTACTGTCTGACAAGTATAATAAATTCTCATTTGGCAATTTATAGTCTTATTAGAAATTGTTTTGTCATTCCGAAAATTTATGTAATCGAAAATTACGTTTCGATGATTAAGAAAAGTTAAATATAATGTATGTGTATTGTTGCGTTGTGCAATAATATGAAGTGTCTTATCGACACACATGTTTTACGCTTGTAACATAAAAAATATATTCATTTCGAAATTTGAGAATATTAATTGTTGGTCTAGAATAAATCCCAATTCCGGGATTGCCAGTTTCGTAATTATTTTCTCAAGCTCGAATAAGCTGAATCACTTAAGGAAATGTGAATAGAACGCAAAATTAAGGCTTAGCGTGTACTCGAAAAGGTGAGGAAGCGGCTCACACGAGACAGCTAAATCTCAACTCCTATTAGAGAGTTAGATCTAAACTACCGTGTTCTCTTGATTGCAGTGACTTGATGCTCGTCTTCCTTTTGAAAATCATTTAGATTAATTGTGAAAGTGTGTAAAGGGGAAGCATATTAGATAGAGGAGTATCTTTCCAAACCACTACCACTGCAAAGTTTGTATTGCCTGTTTCTTCTGTTAAAGGGTTGGTTAATTATTATTGACTAAGTGTAATAAGGAAGTCGGTGGAGGAAAAACAACTAATTTTCAACTGTGTAATTATACTTGAAATAGGCGTGAAACTCATTGTAATAATGGAAAAAACTTGGAATATTTTCTTAATAGAACCCTCTTTGTCCACCTGTCTCACTGACTACTGGATATTAACCAGCTCCTCCCTTCGCAAAGTTTGTTGGCCCGAGCGAACTGAATAATTCAGGTTCTGTTGTATCGACTTGCGGGCGCCCCTTGTTCATCAGCATTTCCTATATCCGCGTACGGTACCAGGGTTCCAAATGTTTTTTGTTTTTTTTGTGGGTCGTTGCGCGTGCGGGCAGCAGCCCTTGTGGCGGGGCGGGTACCCTTCCGGGTGACTGCTGCAGCCGCTTCTGTGGAAGCGTAGCAGCAGGTGCCTTCGGGTGTGGAAGGGGTGCGTGGCGGTTCACGCACATGCCACGCGTCGCCCTTCACCCTTTCCGTCCCTTTCTCAACCCTCCACCGCCCTCAAGAGCACCACGAGCTCTCGCCGCGGCCCGCCCGGTGATCTCTCTCAAAGGGAAATAAATTTAATTTAGGCGCTTCGCAAGGGCTCGCGAATATTCAACTTCGCTCAAGTTCCGTGTGTATGATCCGTTTGTTGGGTCCGAAACGAGAGACATGTGAAAAGGGTTTTGCTGGACTCGTGTGCGGCGGTGGACGTAAATGCGATAGTGGAGGCTCTTTCCGCAACTCCTTTTTGATGGATTAAATTAAAACTTGTGTAGATTCCTTCCTCGACGAAGTATTATATGTGGTGGATGTGGAAACGGGAGGGGGAGTTCATCAACGTGTTACAAGCACGATGGTATTTTGTTAGGAATATCTTCAAATATTGATTTGGGTCCGAGGATTATATTCAATACTTAGTATATATTTTCACGTATCAAAAAAATCAAATATCAATTTGACAGCTTTGCATCATTTGAAAATTATGATAAAACTCATCTCTTGTTCTCCATGCTGATTCATTTATTCTACAAATGTAATTATTCAGCAAATAATATTGAAGAATGGAGGAGAAATGAAATACCTCTTTCAAGATTTGAACTTCCAAGTTAATACCATAAATGGAAAATAAATCCTTCCGGATAATTTACATCAAGAGGAATCAAAAACGGACATGCAGAATATAACAATATATAGGGCTGTTCTGGCTTGAACCCGTAGATCCGAACTTGTGTGTGCGTGAGATCCCACAAGCTCGATTCTATGGGTCTAAGTCGCCAGCCACCTGCGGCTTTCTTTATGGCAGCGGCGGCGGCGGCGACGGTGCGGCGAAGAAAATTTTGTACAGTTCCCTCACACACCTCCAGGCGTCGCGCGCGCACATTGGCAGAGAGAAGACGCGGGCGGACGCGCGGACGCCGAGGTGAGGTAGTAGGTTGTATAGTTGTGAACTACATCTTAATTGGGAGAACTGTACAACTTGCTAACTTTCCTCGTCCCCGCAAAGCTTCGAACGGGCGTGGCCCCGCATCGGCCGCCCGCGCCCCGCCCCTCTTGCCTTCTTGCCGCCTTTCTTCAACGCACAAACGACGACGAAGAAGACCCTCGAGACGAAGAGGACGTTTGACATCGATACTACTGTGGTTCCACTTACGAGTTTTACGTGTATTTGACCAATGAGACAACCTCTTAAAGTTGCTTTGGGATGAAGAGTGGAAGAAGATACAGTCCAACTCTGTGATAACCGAAGAGGAAGAGGAAAGAGAAGAAAAGGAACTTGAGGCTGAAAATATACATATTTGGCAATATAATACTAAATATTTTAGTTATTCCTTTTGAAAGTATTGTTTTGAAAAAAAAAGTCATTTGGAACTCTTTATTCGAAACCATGGATTAATCAACAAGAAGAAACTGCTGGTATACTACAGCCACAAATCTATTTGTTCTTAAATACAAATTTGGATTTCAGAAATAAATTCTAAATAAGAACAAATTATTCAGAATTGGTTTTAGTAACTTCGAACTTAGTTTAGGAAAGTATTAATCAAGTGACTCAGCACAACTTCGAACAGTATGGAGAAAAAATGACTTGAAGTTTGATAACGAGGATTTCTAAGGAGAGTCACGTTCTTTGAACGCGGCGATGAGTGCTACACTGAAAACGATGTTTTTAATGCAAACGTAGGGATAGCTGCACAGCGTTATAGCAACATGGGGACATGGACAACAATTCATCTTCACAGTAATCTTTTTTAAATCAATGGAACTGTGATATTGAAAATGTACCGTTAATTATTATTATTATTATTATTATTTTCCATTTTGTTCACGACTTTTGTCTGCTTCTTGAGGTTGGAGGAGAGAGAGACTCGTCTTAACCACATTTATGGTAATTTTGTTTTGGAGAGAAACACCGAGTTATCATCAAATATCGCATGCACAAGAATCGCCGAACTATGCGAGATACGTTTAGGATAACTGATTTTTGCATGAGATGGAAGTTATGTGGATTGAGTTCCAGTTCTTGCAACGATTTGAACAGGTTCTTGGGCACTACTCTGTTTGACAGTATTATTGGGATTACTCTCACTCTGTTATATTTCTACATGTCCTTAATTTCGAAGTAAAGGTCAATGTAAATTGTTGATGATGGCCAGTCTATGTGGAGTACTTCTTTCTCTTTTTTTTTCTTCACTACTATATCCGGTCTATTGTGCTTCAACCTTCTGTCTGTTATGATAGTTCTATCCCAATAAATTTCATAATTTTCATTTTCAAGAATGGTGGATGGTATTATTGGTAGTAGTTTACCTTATTTTTCTGTAGTTTGTACTTCAATGCTAATTCTTGATGACTGATTTTTCCTACTTGATCATGCCTAAATTTGTAATCACATTGTGATTATTATTATTATTATTATTGTTGTTATTATTTATTTTCATGAACATTTTTTTCACAACTTGCAGTTGGATTCAGATAAGGTGCGGGATATACCAACCATCCTCACCTCAAACAATGTCACAATTTAAAAATCTGACTATTCTACAGGTGTTAAGGATGGCTGCCTTTTGTAAAGTTTGAAATATGCTTTTTGGGAGATGAAGCCGATTGATGCTCAGATGCAGACTGTGATGACTCCAGTGGTGGACAGGGCTATAGGAACTGTATATACACACTACATTTTCCGTAAGCGAAGAGTTTCTGTTTCAAATCTCCATATTTTTGGATTTTATCATTGTAAGTAGTTTGTAGGTTATGGGTGTTGGTTACTGCAATATCTATGGTGCGTGTGATTTTCTTGAGTTTGTCTATTAGAATAATATCTGGTGAGTTATGATGGATTGTCTTGTCGGCGAGGACTGATCTATCAAAATAAATTTTCGCCATTTTTGTGTTTGACCTACACCAGGAAGGTTGTAGAGATGGAGTGTGCTCAGAAGTTATGGCTGGAGGTTATTGATGATGGTGTGGTTTAGTAGCATACAGCCCTGATGAAGGCAAAATAAATTGCCGAAACGTTGGTGTTGTAAAAGAAAGAATTCTTTTCTTATTGTTGACCAATCCTCGAAGATATCTTTTTGTTATTTAATATATTGGTCAAGATCAACATCAAAATAAATTTTGTACCTGCTATTCTCTGAAATGGATTTCGGGAAGTACTTGTAGTACGGGTCAGTGTCTTCTGTTAGTCCATACTTCCCGCATTCTGGCATTCAATAGCCAGGTCTTTATATTTGAGCAGTTTTTCTGCCTCTTTGCTTACAACATTCATGACACTGGGAACGGAAACATCAATAAGAAGACATTCCTTACTCTCCTTGTCCCTCAGAACAATGTCAGGCCTGTTTGAATTGATTGTCCTGTCGGTATTCATTGGTTGGTCCCAGAGGATTGTGGTTTTCCCCATTGGAGTTCACAGAACTAGGTTCGTGTTTATACCAATTTTCTTTCGCAGTGAACCCGAAAGCTTTACATATATGTCAATGTATATAAGAACAAACACTGTTATGCCTTACCAAATACTCATTCTTAGCCAAAATGGAGCATCCTGCAACTAGATGGTCGATTGTTTCTCGCTTCTCTCTACATAGTCGGCATAGGCCATCCATCTGTGTCCTGATGTAATGTCACTCTTTCACAGGTCCTGGTCCTTATTGCTTGGTCCTGAATAGCAGTACCCAGAGCTTCCGTTTCTCCTTTCAGGTTACCATTTCTTAGCCGTGAAAATGAGGTTCCTTCGTTTGTACCTTCAGCGGTAATCCTTTTGGTAAATTGACCATGATTCTTTTTTTGCCACGTGTGCTTGAGTTGTTGATTACACAGGTCTTTGGCTTGTGTAGTGGCAGTTTCTCGGTCCCGTGAGTTTTCATTGCCGAAAATTTCTTCTTGATACGATTTTCCTAGTCTACATAAGGATTTACTGGGTGCTTTGTTTTCATCACATTTTTCGACGGTTTTCATTTAGTTGCAATGTCGTTTTCCTTTCATGTACATTCGCTGTTCCATGACCGTGATCTTGAATGCATTTTCAAGGTGGGTTAGGCCTCTCCCTCCATCTTTTCTTCGAACGTACAATCGATCCACATCCTCTCGAGGATGCATCATCTTAAGCATAGTGAGTTTTCAGGTTTTCCTGTCCATCCATTGTTATTATTGTTGTTATTTTTATCATTATTATTATTATTTTCATTTAGTTCTCTCAACTTGTGTTTGTTTTTCTTTCAGCAGTGGATTATTAAATCAAGTTCTGCTCGATGGAAGAATCTATTTCAGGTCCAAGAATTTTCTGCTAATGTGGGCTGAGGACATAAGGACGCTGTATTGCAGTCCACTTATTGTATTGGTGTTGATTTCAAGTTTTTAATGGAATCGACTAGGGATTGGGGTACTAGTCTAGGGTAGATAAAATGATAGGCACTATGATCACTTCTTGAACATTCCAGAGTTTTTTTACTTCAAGGGCTAGTTGTTGGTATTTTGATATTTTGTCGTTCTTTGTTTTTTTGTAGATTGTTGTAAATTACGACAGTAACATGGATTATGTTCACTTTTAATTCTTTTCTTTTCCAAAGGATGACATCAGGTCTGTTGAGAATTGTTGTTTGGTCAACGAGGATGCTTCTGTCCCAATACAAAATATTTGACTTCAAATCATCTTGCAAGACTGGTTGAGGTTTACATGGTCTGGTGGTATGGGATTCTTAATGCAGTTCAGTGATTTTGCAATTTCGAGATGAATTATTTTTCCCACGTTGTCGTGTCTAGCTTTGTAATCATTTTGGGCAAACTTTGTGCAACCACCTATGATATGTTCGAGAGTTTCTTTGGTTTGGTTACATCGGCGACATGAGTATGTAATTCCGTTTTTTTAAGGATTATTATTATCATTATCATTATTATTATTATTATTATTATTTACCTTTCTTTATCATAATCGTAATGAAGTTAGTGAACTCAATGAATATTTCTTTAAAATTCATCTTATCTCTGGATTGAACATCTACTATTTTTTTCATTTGAAGATTTTTGTAAAAATATCAGTGATTTAAAGGATGATCAAATGTAATAAATATAACATTCCATACATGCTTGATTTGACACGTGCGTACAGTTCGTTTTGAAAGCTAAATACCGCACAGTTCGTTCGCGCGTATGGTTGTATGATGTCGACAACCCATCTAAACCTTGACTTCAGTTAAACTCGGTCGAATGCCAAGGCTGACCGGTCTTGCTGCCGCTACTCGTAAGTACGAAGTTGTCCCGCTAATCCACTGCGAGTATCGGGTTTACTCTTCAACGAGGCTAATCCTGAATTGGAACTCCACTTTCCTATCGTCTGGCTACATGAATATGAATATTTTTTTCTAGTTCTGTTTTTATATCTTAAACGGAACACAAGCCGCTCTAAATCATCCAAATGGAATTGAGGGGGAAAGATTGCAAATTCATTATAATAGTAATCCCTAGCACACCCCTTTGCTCCTCTATTCTTTTTCTCTGGCACCATGTTCTCGTGCCCTATCCTAACTTCTTTTGACGGAATCGTACTTCGCAGCTATTGGTGATTTATTGTAATGTTTTAACCGTTTCTTGAACTAAAGATTCCCTTCCTTCATTTTTCTGTCAATTTCAAGATTTAGATCCTTTGTCAAATAAGTCGTAGTGAGGTTAAGCACACGAGGAAAGACATCGTGCAGATTTTTTAAACTCATAATGACGAGTAGAGTTTTTACTGAGGCATGCGAAAATTTCTGCCGTGTCACTTCCTTTGCGAATGAAATATATTTGCTGACTGTGTTATAAAGAAATTTGTCGGTTGATTTAGAAAGTGAGAGAAACATTTTCGTATATTACATTATCATTTACTTCTTGTCTCAATTGCATGCAATCAGGTCTCAGATGTCATGAAATCTTAAGGACTCTAAAATTCTACCGTATTCCTGGACAAGTCTCAATTACCACGATCCGAAGATATTAATCTTCTTGGACGAGTGTTTCATAGTCCGTTGCGAATATCATACATTTACAAACTTATCGTATAACATTTTTAGACCGTTATCATGATTGTTACTAATGAAATATTAGTTCGGACAAGATAGTATGTTGCTTCATCACCACAAGTTCTTATTTATTCTTATATAATTTTTGTAAACAAATCTCGTTTATGGAAGTTAATGTACTTTACGGAAATTAATGTATGATATGTCAAAAGCAGTTCCGTCGATTATATAATTTCTTACTATAACGTAAAATGTATAATTACATGAAAAAGACATTAATTTTATTTGAAACTTACCATATTGATTAAATGGGAATAGTTATAGAGTTTCAGTTATTTATGTTAATATTTGCCAGTGTTTATTTTCTTTTGCTAATTTTATTCCATTAATTTTATTGTTTCATTGTCGTTCTTGAAAACACGTAGAACTAGACGCGCGCTTATGTTTTGCGTAATGGGAAGAGACAAACCTGTTAGCAATTATTTTGTTCGTGAATAATCACTTTTACATCACTTAAGAATAATATGGGATTTCCTAGTTTATTGTCTGACATATTCACTGACCGACTCTCATTCACTAAAATAAGCAGATAAAAACTATTAGAGATGGAAACTTGAAAATTCTATAGAATTCAGCTCACAAAGAAATATTTTTTTGAAATTCAGATTTTATAGATACAAGTTACGTTGAAATGTTATTTTACGTAATTTTGCTATTTTCAACCGTGTACCTTAAACACTAATTGAGGTATCATTTCGGCATATAAACATTGTTAATTTAAATATCTAAAAAC
>NNCF01127703.1:905413-977301 GCA_002313205.1 Laupala kohalensis | reverse complement strand
ATATATATATAAAATTTCTAATGGGAGTAAAGGGGTAGAAGTATTTTTATATGTATATTATTTTCTCTATATCTCACGTTTTCTATGTAATGTTTGCTACATCAAATACATAACAATAAGTGTCGGGTGAAAAAAATGAATATACTTTTTTAAGAAAAAAATGTTTCCCCGCCATTTCTTTTTATATTACATTTAAATACGGGGTTTCTCTCATTGATGAAAAAGTAAAAGTGAATTCTATAAAATGTCTGTGTCATGGAAATCGGAAAGAGAAATCGATAAAAATATTTGAAATTTGAAAGGTCTCTTGAAGTATATTGCAATTTAAATGCAAAGTATGAGGAATATTGAAGAATTACATTTTTTTTTTTTTGTGGGGCTTTAGGGCTCGTTGAAGAATTACAAGAGCAGAAAAACAATTAAAATTAGATACTAATCAGTAGATGTGAATCTTAACTCGCATGATTGTTGTCTATGAAACTCACTAATGTCTCCACCTACGTTCGATTGCATTACTTGAGGCGAACAATCCACTGAACGTATTATCTAGGTAACCGAATCGTAGAAGCAAAATTATATAAGACTTTGAAGAACAGAGGTCTGAACTATGCGCTTTGTTTATTAAGCATTCCGTGTAAAGTGAACTTATCTCCTCCTTGGATTTTAAAATAATTCGTAATTACGTTCATATTAGCACACGTCTGAAAACTTAAGTATTTTCGTTGGTTTCTTGGTGGTATTTAATTTCATAACACGAAAGTAGAGAAATATGGACACTGACAAATGAATGTAGAATATTTTACAAGAACCCTGGGCAACACCGGTCAAAATGAGCTTAAAAATCCTGTTGACGGTTACTTTAATACCCTGTGTAAGGTAAAATATATCACTTTACAGTACCAATTTTTCTTTGAATGTTGGTGTCTTTTTTGTATGATCTTTTTATTTTCATGTTTTTTTGTGTATTGTTTTAAAATATAAAATGTCTAGTAATGATTTTTGTAAGTTTCTTTTCAAATCCTGATCAACGCCTGATAGTTCTGCTAGTCCATTGTAAATTAAACTTAAGTAACGAATTTAAAATGATTATTTAGATAAACTAAGTGGAAAAAATTCCAAGTTTGGAGTACATTACCGGATTTTGAGGGGGAATATCGGCAGTTTTAAACATGTGCGAAATAGATACTTCTCTTCCTATTCGATTATTCATGAGGTTGTTCGTTCTAGCGGTTTACTTCGTATTAAACTAATTTATATATTACTTCCGATAATGGAAGAAAAATAGTGTAAATGAATTCGAATTTTCGTGTACATCCACGAAATAATTGAAATAGTGTGTATTAAAATTGGATACTAATCAGTAGATGTGAATCTTCAGTCGCATGATTGTTGTCTATGAAACACATTAATGTCTCCACCTAAGTTCGATTGCATTACTCAATGCATTCTATACCTGTGCATATTAATGGACCTTAGGCTACTCGTACGATTCTGAAAGAGTTCTAATATAGTCTAATATCAGTCTAGGATTTTATTTGTTTTTTTGTTATAGTTTACTTATTTTACGGCTTCGAAAGAATATCCTGTCTTATTGTTTACATTGTGTTTCTATGAAAGTCAAAGCTTCCAGAAGCGAAGTGAAAATCTCAATGTGATGCAATGGTTCTGTATGAAATTGTTTTAATTTTTTTGTGCGTGTGTGTGTGGTGAACACGTACAGTGAATACAGATATTAATGGGATTTAAGAAATAATATTTGAATAAAAATCTTAAAATTTAAGCGACTAGCAATGTTGCTGGTATTAAGCTTGTTATTCTTGGACTATCCCATTGTTTCGTGGCATTTGTTAGTTACAGGAAATCCCTGAATGACATAGTGACTTTGTTTTGAGCTAGTGATGTGAAATTTTTATTTTTAGATGAGATTATAACGAAAAAAACTATGGAAAATGGATATAAATATAAGTGATATATAACTGGTATGTAAAATCAATTGGTAATTTTTATTTCTTTCAATTTTAGAAGCATCATTTTCCAGAAAAAATTGTCAAATGAAAAAGTATGGTTTTTGCGGTGGGACAAATGTGCCATACATATTTAAATATGTTGTCTTAGTCTAAGTGTACTCCAGTTCATATTATTTTTTTCTTTTTAATTGATCATATATTTCAGTCCGTAGTGAAGTGAGTGGTGCAAATAAGAATTCGTCTGTATTCGGAGGAATATTTAAAATTTGATTTCATATCCTCTTGTCCACGATGAACGTTCACCTTTCTGTCTTTTATGACAACAATGAATGGACCAACGAAAAAATGAAACGAGGTCCTTAGGGCACATTTGAAGGCAAAACATAACCATCATATTAATTCAGATTTAAATTGCTTTCAAACCATAAAGGACAATTTTTTGAGGAAAAAAAAAGTTACAATAAAGTCTCAATTTACTGCTCTTTATGCAACTATCAATCGTACTCTTGAGGCTAGTTATCATTACTCATCGCTTAATTTAGGAAAAGCCGTACTATAGGAGAGAATTTAATCAAACTATCAATATCAGCATTTCTTAAAACGGTTCTGGAAAAGATGACAGACTATGGAAACTATGGAAACTATGCCACTAAGTAACAATACTGTTAGCAGAAGAATAGACGAAATAAGTGAGGATCTTGGAATACAACTTGTTGAAAAGCTGAAAACGAAAATTCTCCCTGCAAATGGATGGATCAACTTTGAGGGACTATGAGGTCGTACTTATAACTTACGTACGAGATATCGATAAAGGTGATTTTGCTGAAGAAATGTTGTTCTGTAAAACATTAGAAAGCACCACTACCTCCAAAGATATACATAGTAAGCTAAAAATTACTTAATGTCAATAATATACCAATGAAAAATATAACAACTTGTGCTGCAGATGGTGCTAATATGATGGGGAAGGAAAATGGTTGTTTGAAATTGATGAAAGATGAGAATCCCGAAATGCTTCTTGTGCATTGTGTTATTCACAGGGATATCCTGGTAGCTAAAACCATTTCGTCTGTTTTAATGAAGTACTAAATTTAGTTATAAAGTGTACCAATGCTGTTAAAACTAGTGCCAAATGTGAACATCTCTTCAAGTTATTTTGTGAAGAACAAAATGAAGACCATGTGAGGCTTATAGTACAGTGAAGTAAGATGGCTCTCGAAAGGGAACTGCTTAAGAAGATTTATGGCATTGTCTAATACTATGGATTTTTTAAGCGACAAACCTGAAATGAAAAATCTGTTAACGGTCGATGGTGAGGTATTTATGAGTTATTAAGCATACATCTTTGAAAAACTAAATATATTAAATAAACAACTTCAAGGAACAAATAAAAACTCTTGTCGTTGCAAAAGCGAAGATATTTGATTTCATCGTCTGGAGTACCTGTATAGCTGTTATTGCCAAACATCTGAAAATTTTATCGCCTGATTTAAAAGAAAGATTTTCTGATTTGAAACAAATTGATTTCCCAACTTGGATGATGCAGCCAATGTTAGTCGATTTGTGTGATTTTTCAAACATGCAATATCAAGAACTCGCAGAAATGCAAAATGATGAGTCAATGAAAACTGTACTTAATATAAAGAGAGCGATGGCGTGGCTTTATGAGGAAACCGAAATCAAACATCCAAATGTCTATTATTACCGTTTCCATCTTCATATTTGTCTGAATGCGGATTTAGTACCATAAATGATTTGCTGCTAAAGAAAGAAATCGACTGGATATAACAAAACGGAGAGACTTGACATTGAACTTAACTCATTTCGAACCTGACATAAAATCTCTTTGCTGCAAGCATCACGCGCAAGGATCTCACTAAATATAAATAATAAATAATTACTAATAATTACAATAATATAGAAAAATCTTTCATTAAAATTATTTTGAACTTGAATTTCAGTTCTCCATTATGTTTTGAAACTTTACGTACTGTTTGCTTAATAACTTCTTAGTGATTTCTTCCTAAAACCAATCATTCAATTTTCTTTAGTGAACATTTCAATTTTTGAATGTTAAAAATTATGTATATGTTACGGGTGCATAAGATTTTTAGAAGGGCTTAGGTGGGGAATAGCACAGAAAAGGTTGGGAAACACTGATCTAAATTTTAACGGTGTTATGAAATAACATTATGTTGTGGTATGATTATGTTACTTTGGTGTTCTTTGATTTGTGTCTGTAATTTACGTTTGGTCAAACCAACATAGCAAAAGGGACAAGTTTTACAAAATAATCTGTAAATGGCGTTTTGCGAAAACATTTTGTCTATTGCATCTTTCTCCTTAATTACAAGATTATGAGATTGTTTCTTTATGGTAATCACCAACCATAGTTTTCCTGGAGAAAAAATCCACATATTTATTTTTTAATGGAATTGTTTTATTTATATAAGTGGTTCATTTGTTTTTCTTCTTGTAACCAAGATAAAATAAACACATTTATTTATATATTACCTTCACCTGACGATAGCAGTAATCAAATGATATTCAATAAAAATTTGTTCACATAAAAGGTCGAGATAAATATTTCTTTTAAATTGCGGTTGTGGACATGAATAATGTCAATGTAATCCAAGGTTTCATCGTTTCGTCTCATGGTATTTAGACATAACCGACTATTGTTTCCAAACTATGCTGAACAACTTGGCAACGTTGGGAGCAACTGAACAAGCTGTGCTATGAGGACCACTGACGTCTGTGCAAGCGTCGAATAGACGAATGAATTCGAAGTAACTCAGGATCTCTGCAGTGTTGCCAAGTAAATACAGTATGGCTTGGAAATGTTAAATTGGCTATGATTTAGGCAATAGCAAAAAACAATGAATAGATATCTCTTCATTTAACTTCGGAAGGCCTTGTCTTATCCACATACACATTGTATAAATATTTAATAAATATCTGCAGAAAAGATGTATCAGAGATGATCCAACTTGCTTGGGTGGTATGGGAGAAGAGACAACAGAACATTTGGTATGGAAGTGCCATTTTTACGGAGAAGAGAGCGCAGTTTATAGACAAACTTATAGAGAGATACGGCAAACTGGTAGTGACAAAGAGGAGTGAGTATTTGAAGAACAAGACTATATATCAAATATTTAAAGAATGTGCCTACGTTACAAAACTAGTAGGAATTCGAAACATAATTAAGAAAGGAAATGATGAGAGAGAGAATAGAGGAGCGTCTGCATAGATGTGAGGAAATGATAAGAGATAAAGAATAGAAGAGAGAGGGAACAAAATCGCTGGATCAATGAGGCAGAGACAAATTGCAATATGTGGTGCCTTGTAATGACAAACTTGCAGACAAGATAGCTATAACTGATAGGTAACAAGACATAATGTATTTATATGTAAATATGAGTTTATTTTGTGAAATAAAATAATTGGAATTGAAAAATATATATAAAATAGTTATCTTCTTTACAATCCATAATACATATTTTAGAAGTACTAAAACGATTCTAGTCTCAAATAAGGCCCTGTTAGATCCTAAAACACCCCTAAGAGTTTCATCAAAAGTGAGTACGTGTTTTGTATGCGTCTTTCCCGGGCTGTGAACTCCTCCTTTTTTGTTGTATTGGGCGTCACGATGTTCCTCTGTGCCGCTCGGCTGACGTCCTTGCTCCATCGCCTCCATCTTCCCACAGTGGTGTGGAACCTTTGAGTACAGGAAAAATATAATTACAATATCTCAAACTTCTCTTTTTTAATTTTATTTTTTGGCATAAACTCTCTGGTTTCAATTGCCCTTTGTATTTTTTTACGAATTTATACCAAATTCTGAAAACAATTTGAGTGTTATCAAAATACTTACTATGTTACGAAAACTTAAATTTAATGGATTACTTTTTGTAATGGTATAAATTAATATTGACATTAAAAGGGAACCTTTAATTTGCAAAAGTTTTATTTAGGGCTTGAATAACCATGTTACGAAATGTACCTTAAATTATGTCTGCTAAGAAAATAATCAAATATTGAATACATGAATAGCAAATCGGAAATTAATGTTCTGACTTTAATATGAATAGTTTCAGACTCGTAAAACGTACGTGTGAACATAAGATTTTGGTGAAAAGGGTTTGTACCCACTGTGCGCCTCATCGCCTTCTACTCTGTGTCCTCTTGTGGCGGGATCTTTCACGCACGTAAGCGAGACAAAGGCACCTTCTTGTTAGGCCTTTTATTCTAGGTCTAAGTATGAGAGAATCCTCTCAGTTAGGTGGAAGCTGTTGGAGCATTTGAGTTATTTTGTGTTCACTTCGTTAGTTTGTTCTATTTGTGAATACAGATTCCTGCGAGTCTTAAAATACTTATTGGTTTTATTGCACTGAACCGTTTTATTTCAATTACCTCATTGATCTACAGGGTATATTATAAGAATATCCAGTTATTGTATGGATTCTCCAACTTTTATTTTGTTTTGGAGTGGCGGTCGCTCTTTTCTCCTTGATTACATTTTTATGGGGTTATTCTAAGAATTGGAGAGTTCATCAGTCGGGTTATGTTTTTCTCACAATTATCTTGCATTTTATGATTGATACCTACTAATTTCTTCATGTTTTAATACACTTACCATTGTTTTCTTTCTCGCATGCGTATTGAACATTTACGTTTTACATGAAACACACTACACTAAGAATCTTAGTGATCTTTGCCCATCAGAATTCTGAATGTGACACTGAAATGTCTGCCTGAGTGAATTGGACAGAAAATAACACGAAGTGCCCGAAAGCAGCTGAGGGTAAGTGGGCCGGAAGACGACTGTACAGGATGAAACGAGGAACGTAGAGAATTGGTTGTAAAAGTGTTTGTTTTATGAGAGGTGGATCTTCAAGTTAGAGCGGTTGGCAGAGCAGAACTCAGATGAGACAGTCACAACTAGCAAAGGCATTTCTTAAGAGTTTGTGTAGTGTTTACATCTGAATACAATCACTTTCGTAAGCAACATTCCTCCACTTTGTCGGAAAATGTTAATTTGAAAATGACTTTTTTTTAGAATGAAGGTGTCCTCTTGAATTTTTCATATATTGAAATAGTACGAGTATTATTATCGAAGTTATGATTCTCTTAAATTTAAGAATATGTTCATTTGTGTTTCGATGTATTGGTATTCGCTGTATTGCTCGTTGTAAAGTTTGAATAGCAGGACTAACATTCCGAATGCAGAAGAGTACACTACTACTACTTTATATATTGATAAACTTAGTGTATACTTGTGCGATTGTTTCAGTAATATAGGACTAGTTTCTGCGCATATTGAATTTACGTAACGATGGTATTACAGAGAAAACACAAAAATTCATTCTTGTTTAATTTACTTTTACTTTTTTAATTGATGCTTCAGAAAAGCTTGGGAATAATTTATTTAGGTACATACAATTCTATACCCATGACTTAGGTATTACTTTATTTAAACGTAACATTTTTTAAAATTTAGTATGCACAAAAAATAATTAGATTTTAAAATGGTATTATTTGTAATTTTCACTTACAGGTACAACAAAGTATATTGAAAAGTTTTATTAACAAAATTATTTTTAATGTAAACGTAATTTCTTTTGGAACCTTTCTGATTGCTCAAGAAAAGAGCCAAGTTTGATTGTCTTCCTTTGACAGAACCTTCGTAAAGAAAAAACTGCTGATTTGTCTAGGGGTATGAACTAAAACAATAAAATGTGTAAATAAATATATCCACTAAAACAATTAAATTTCCTAAATAAAAAGTTTACTTATATTGACTTAAAATTTAAATAATTTTCTTTACAATCGTTTCTCGATTTTGCCTCAACCCACCTGTTCTACTGTAACTAATAGCTGTACTTATCAAATACTTTCAAAACAATCAAAAACGTTTAGGTCACACATCGCTTCAATTTTATTGACAATAATTTAATAGGCTAATAATCACTATCATAAAACTAATTGTATTCCCCGTAGCCTTGTGATATTTCACGAGAATACAATGAATGATTATTCTTTCTTACTTCTTGCGAATAAACTATGCTGGTTGTGTGGTAAAACTTACATCATCCAGCTAAGAAATATGGTATCATGTATAAAACAACAAACATGATTTTTTCTTATACGAACCTCTTCATAGGCTTATACAGAATGAGACCGCTAATTTAAGTTGACCAACCGTCCTCATGCGAGTGAGATGAGTGATATAAAATGATACCATTAATTGAGATGGAAAGTGGTTATTTTACTTGACAATGTGCTACTTCTTGTAAGTTGTTACCTGAGGAACTATTATAACTTATAATTGACATTCGTTCCATTTTTTGGCCACCAACACCACTACGGCATTGTTAGGGCCTAAGAATGACTGATATCCGGCCAAAAGAGCTGACGTCATAGAAAAATACAAAAACTGAAACGTTGTGTCAATTAAACGTTTTAACTCTACAATGACTCACATTCAAATACTTTTTATTGAGCTGGAAGAATGTGTATTCTGGCGCCATAATAACCAATTAATTACTTACATAAACTGATGTAACGACAATTAATTACTTGAAAACATTAAAAAATTTAATTGACTGGTCTAATATTCACATTTTAATTGCACAGTTTAATGTATTGGGTTCATTTTAATCCATAAAAAAATATTTTTAATTACTTTGAATGTTTTTCGTTTATTTTCGAGCTACGTAACAAGTAATACGGATAATATTACACAATAAATTTTTCTTGATCTTCAAAATAATAATAACAACAGCAGGAAAAGGTTCTTGAGATATCGTTTCCTGTTGTTAGATATATCGTTTTTTATTTCATTTGAAAGAGCATCCTTTTGCCTTTGCTGAAATCCGGGAGACGGGAAGAATTGACTGCTAAATTGAGCTGAGCATTAGCTGTTTTCTTCGACGTTTGATGTAATCTCGATATAAAGGTTATGTTTTAAAAATTTTGAATGCAATATTGTTGATGATTGAGAATATTTCCATGATTGTTTGAACGTGTAGTTAACTCGGTTGAAAATTGTGATAAAGACATGGACCTGGCACTGTCATTAAAACAGGGTTGCCAACAGTCCCTATTTTGTTGAGATTGCCCCTACTTTTTGAGAATGTTCCGCGTCCCGCTATGGCATTGGTGGGTGTCGCGAAGGTTACTACATTTTTCTTTGACGCTAATACAGGTTAGTTACAGAAATGAAATTCATCATTATTATTTTTAACGTTTAGGTCATAAATAATTACTCCTATGTTTTCGAAAATAGAAATTATTTATGACCTAAAACAATATCCAATCTTAGTATTTTTAATACCCATGAGTTCAAAAACTGAATTACATTTTTATTAGAATGTACATAATTATCCTTTCTATTCGCTATCCTGATTAAGATTACAATGAATTTATAATTTATATCTTTGAAAACTTACCGAACTGGTACGGACAATAATGAGTTTCTTAACACAGTAATTATTATTCGCAAGCGTGAACGGTGATCGTGCTTTTGCTGGCCGTATGACTGCAGTTCGGTCTTTTGGTAAAAAAAAATCCTTTTTTGGCAACAACTGAGTTTTGAATATCGAACATGTTTAGCAAGTTGAAGAAGAACAGAAGAAACCTACGCACAGAGTGACATAAGTACATATTTTTATTGTAGCCCTATATTATTTACAAATTCGAAGTCATATTTGATCCCGTATCCGCATGTCACTCGGCAACTCAAATTTTAAATTAATCACAAATGCATGAGTCCCGACAAAAAAATAATTTATATGCTGAAGTTTGCTTATAATTACTCGTGGTAAATAAGAATTGGAAATTGCATATGATACCCTAGATATTGATGATACTGGATTCTTTTTAGAAAGTATTCTAAAGGATCAATTTACAAAGTATTTTTATGAAACGATTTCGATATTGAATTTCTAGAAATTAGTTTTTCATTGTGATTGTGTTCGTACAGTTTTATGATAGCACTTGATCATAACTTGCACCAAATTGTTTTTCATTGCTAACTTGAATTATTCTTGAGTGAATCCAGTGTTGGTCGGTTTAGCCCTAATTGGTTTTATAAGAAAAACCTACTTAGATTTTAGTTGTTTTTTTCTTGCTTCTTTCACTGGAACAACTATAGTTTTAATCTGAAACTTAAAAAAATGGAAGATTTCAAGTTATTGTATGTTAAGTAAGATTGACTTCATTAATTTTCTTATTTTAATTTCCTAATACACAAAATAAATGTTGACTGTTCTTTAATATTTTATTATTATTAGCAAGAATGATTTTTCGTTTTAGTTTGATATTAACTCTGAAATCAATATATTTAATGGTCATCATCAATTCGCGATCGAATCACAACCATTACATACATGTATAGTGCAAATTGTGGTTTAAACCAAAGAAACCTGTTTTAAGCAAAAAACAAAAAAAAATATTTTTTTTTGGATCCTTATGTAAGGTGATGTAAGACCCACAACTCTCGAGAAAGAACCAAAATTAAACGTAACGTATACTCATTTCAACTGTCAAAGATAGAAAAGTGTCGAAGTCTGCTGAAGTTATCCCTCGTCCTTAATGAAGGAACTTTTCATGAATAAATCCTCCCTATAAAATCCTTGGAAAAAAGAAGAGAACAACTCTCATGACCGTACAACGTGATGCATTAAATAAATAAATAAAACTAACGTATAAGAGTTCTTTCCGTATCGAGCATGTTGTGTTATTCGTCTTTTTTGTTTTGTGTGTCACATTTTTATTTTTTTACCAATTAAATCTGAAGATGGTGGATTCAGTTGTTAGTTAAGTTGTTAAGGTTGGATTACACAAATTATCTTCGGAATTCACCTTTTTATTCATTTCACTGATCAGCCCGAAGACTTCACGTGTGTTGTTGTAGAATGATAATATAAATAAAATATGTTGTTACAAATTACAGGTGAGCCTATGACGCTCCTGGAATAAACATAAGTTTAAGTGAATGGTATGTATTTGAAGTTGGGGACGTGCATAGTGGAAGGATTGCTATAGCATGTTTTCAGTAAGGTTTTATTTTTGTAGGTTTTCTTAATCCAGAGGGTAAAAGATGATGTATATTCTAGGGAAATGGTGGAAATATTTGGTGTAGAGGAATGTTTTTAAAATAATTTTGTATTGAGGTAAGTGATGAAAGTGGAAAATGGTTGGCTATGTAGATTTTGATGTATATAGATTTTTTTAGGTCATAAAACTTTATTTGCAATTTGTTCTTACAAATTGAACAATAGGTAAATATTGCACAAGGAGTAAAAATAAAAAGTAAAAATACATAAGTATAAAGTAAATACTCAGCAGTGTTACTTCAAATGAACATTGAGAATAAGCAGTTAAAATCTAGTCACTAAATCTAATGGTGGCGTTTGAGACGTCTTCTATGGTCACTATTGTCAAGCAGATTCATGGCGAGATAATTGTGGTGTATGTTAAGTCTGTTTAAATAATTTGAGCTGTATTTGCAATTATTGCTTTACTGTTCAGATGCGCAAGTGCTGGTGGAGAGTTGCATTTGTGATGTACCATGGCGCGTCGGCGACAATGCATAGTTTTCGTCTGGAATCTTTGTAGGATTTCAATGTTAGAGGTGGAGACAGTTCCCCACAGCTGTATTCCATACGACCATATTTGTTTAAGTATTGCTTTGTATATCAGTAACTTTTTATGGAGTGATAGTGCTGATTTTCGACCTAGTAACCAGTGCATAGATTTGAATTTTATATATAATTGTTTTTGTTCTTTCTTAATGTGTTCTTTCCAGTTAAGTCGTCTGACTAGAGTAATTCCTGGGTACTTAACTGTGTCACTTTGAGGAATTGGTTTATTGGCGAGTACGATTTCCGGGCATGTTTCTCTATTGAGGGTGAATGTGGTATTGGAATGACAGATTTGGCATCGTTCGTTTTGATGCGTCATTTTCGGAAGCAGTCTGTCAAGTTGTCCAAGTGCTCTTGTAGGATTTTGAATTCTTCCTTCGGATCTTCTTGAACCACGAGGATGGCAGTGTCATCGGCGAAAGTGACGATACTTCTTCGGATCAGCTCAGCGGTGTAGAGAAGATGAGGGATGGGTCCCTGGACGCTTCCTTGGGGTACTCCTGATTATACGGGAATGAGTTCAGATAGTTCCTCATTCAAATTTATGTGAAAAAGACTTGTAGAAAGGTAGGATATTAGAAAGACAAAACGGATATGGTAGTCATTTCTTAATTTGGTATAAAACTCCCATGTGTCAGACTTTGTAAAACGCTTGACTAACGTCCAAAAAGTTTGTTTTCTAGGCAATTTTGGATTATCTCCACAGCTCTGTGCACCTGTTCTATTGTGGAGTGTTTTTTTTAAACCGAACTGGTGGGTGGGGATAATATCTTGTGTGAGTAGGATTGGGTAGGGACGTTGTAAAAAGAGATTTTCAAACACATTTGAGAGGACAGGTAGGAGACTTGTAGGACTGTGTGATGTTACTTCGTGGGTTGTTTCCCTGGTTTCTGGATCAGCACAACCTGAGCTATCTTCCATTGTGAGGGGAAGTGTCTAATCCTCAAAATTGCATAAATATTGAAGTAATTAGGGCTATGGCTTTTATTGGTAAGTTTTTTAATATCATATCCGTGAGAAGGTCGTTTCCGTAGGATTTACGGGGGTGAAGTTTCTGGAATTCCTTTCGGACTTCTTTAGACTTGAATGAACGGATTTGATTCGCCATCTGCTGGGGGAGATCCACAAAAAATTTAATCTTCGTCTGTTATATCTGAAGGGGTCTGTTGAAAGACTTGTGAGAAGTGCTCTGCAAACGTAGCTATCTTTTCTTGGTCACTTTTGGCCCAACTTCCGTCTTGTTTCCTGATTAGGTTGCTGTGGTCTTTTCATATGTTTAGTTACTTCCCATGGTGAATAGTCAGTCGCCTCAGTTGCAGTTCTTCAGAAAGTAGCGTTTCTGATTTCTCGTAGAAGACTCTTAAACTTTTGGGATGCATTGTTAAGGATACGTTTGTCGGCGGGGCTGTGAGTATGTTGCCATTTATCTTTAACTTACGTAGAAGATTACGAATATCAGTTGGTAAGGTTTGGTTGAGTTTTACACACTTCTCAATGGGCGTTGAGTACATTGCAGCAGTGTGGAGTTGGTTGGTAAGGTATTCAATAGCTTCGTCGATATCAAAGAAAGTTTTCAGAGGAAGATTACAAGAAAATTGAATTCGTTCCAGTCTGTTTTACTGTAGCATAAAAATTGTTCTTTGGTTTTAGAAACGATTTATGATGGTTGAGCTGATAAGTAAGATTATTGGAGAGTGGTCGGAAGATAGATCAAAGGATGAGAAGATTTCAGTGAGACTTTGACAGAGACCTTTCCCCCAAAAAAATTCGAGGTGTCAGGAGTTTTCTTTCTGTGGGACAGTGCAGTTGGTTTGCCATTTGAGAACGTTGACAAGCGCTGACGTATTACTGTTTTGTCCTTCAGGATTTGTAAGTCTTGATCAGTAGTGGTGTTTCGCATTGTAGTCACTGCCCGCGATGAATCGTGGTCCAAGGGTATAGAAAAAACATTCGAATTGTGTTTTTTTAATTGAATGTTTCGGTGGGCAATATATTGATGAAACGGTGAGGATACCAAATTTGTCGTAGATTTGTATTGACGTAGCTTGTAGAAAGTCTTAATGATAATGCGAATAACCATGATGACGCACATTTTGTCGTACGAGTATGGCGCTTCCACCGTGAGCTGTACCGTCTGGATGATTCGTGTTACATATGTTATATCCTGTTAATATGGAGGGAACTTTTGTCAGTGAAGTGAGTTTCCGAGATCAATATGATTTCGATATCAGAGTCATACAAGTAGCATTCTAGTTCGTTTTTGTGCTGGGACTGTCCATTTGAATTCCAGGCCACTATTTTGTATGAGCTGCACATTGTGGATAAATTTTCATTATAGCTAAGATAATTAATTTAAGATTACTTGACCATTTCTCAGGGAAAAATTACTTGTGGCGAGGTAGATGCGATGTATACATTACCCATTGGACAGTTTTGAGATAAGTTAAGTCATTAGGTTCAAACGGGAATTTATTTGTTGGCTCTGCTGAATTAAAACGTTCTCGAATCTCTGGAAGGAGCTTTGTAAGATGGGTGCGAATTCATCAAACTGGTTTGGACTGTGGTTAACTGGGTTGGGATTTACAGCCTTGGCATAGGTTTTGGGCTGGGTAACCTGAGGGTGTTCATTTGGAAAATTCACTTGTAAGTGGGTTTTTGGACAGTTTGGGCGCGTACCTCCTTCAAAAGCTTCATTTAGTTTGAATGCTTTCGTGATACGAGGTTCTAGCTGTCCTGTTAGAAACATGTTAACCATTTTTCTTCAGAATGGTTTGGTATACTTGACAACCTTTATAACTGGATGGCAGCCCTCATATAAGGCACACTTTGCTGGAGTACGTTTATCCTTCTTAGAATTTTCAGAAGGTATGTTCATACCGCTGGCATCGCTTGCATTGGACTATTTTACGTTTCGTGTGGCGTGGTTCGAAATTTACTACTGTTTTGAATAGGGTGCGAACATTGAAAATATTGTTATTACGTTGAGATACAAGGTCTATAAAAATAAGGAATGAGGTTCCTTTGTTACCCTGTGCTGTACATTTATTATATTTCTGACCTTGTGACCTATTTCTAAAAGAGCTACTTTTATATTTCTTTGTCCACTGAGTGGTGAATTACGTACCACGACTCTGTATGCGCGATCTCCTTTCAATTGGTACGTATAAAAAATATTTTTACTGTGAACTAGATTTTAGCAAGTTTTCTCTAGGTGTTTGGAGTTTTTGACAAAAATTTTATTTTGTCACTAACCATTGATTTGATTTGAAATTCTTTTTTTGTTAGTACTTCACAAATAAAGTTTATCATATCCGAAAAGTTTGTGACGTTAGGGATGAATATTGGTGTTACTTTATTTTTCACAGATTGCACTTCGTCATTGACAAGCGTTTTAACTGAGCTTAGCACTTCGAATCTATTCTGAGTAGGGATTATAGGAACTACGTAAGAAACTTTTTGCCTCACCCTTCTGTTTTCTTCGAGACCTTCAGTATTTGGTCTTTGGTGCTTGTGGATAAGTAGTTTTGCCACGAGCACCGTGTTGTCACTACATGACGCCGTGGAGGGTCGCACGTCTAACAAGGCATCATTCAACAAGCGCAGGTCAAAGTGGTCCTGATTTTTTTATACCGCAACATACTATTAGTAAGTCATGTCAAAATATTAGCGACGACGGCACACTGGAAGATATTGAAAAAAATCGAGAAGTTTACCAATTTTTGGCGTCTTCTTTCCGCTCACACTTTGGACAATCATGAGGAAAGGCAACCCTTTCCAGTACTGACCGAAACAGTTGCTGAAGTGGAAGGTCACCAGCTCCTTCGATATGGTTTCTGTTTTTGGTTTCAAAATATAGAAACAATTTTTTAAATAGTATCATTTAAAGTTATAGTGATATTTAATTGCAACATAAAAAATGTGAAGTAAGCAGAACACATTTTGTTAATTGTTCAGTTTTTTAAATCAATTTTTTTCAGCAGTACAATTTTTACAAGAAAATTCACGAGCAAATACTATAAATCCGTACAAACACCCATACAATGAACCATAAAACACCCATACACCGATACCACTAAAAAATTACCCATACAATGATATAAAAATGGGTAATTTTTTAGTGGTATCGAAAATAATTTTTTTCTTTTGTATCTGCCAAAATGAAAATTAAAATGAAGCGTGATTCACCCTTTCATTTCCTTCTGCACTTTCTTATATCTTTTTTTTAATGTAACGTTTAGAACTGTCAATATTTAAATATAATATTTAAATATTATATTTAATTGTCTAATATTCATATAATTTTAGATGTAACATTTTACTTGAACATAAAGAGCGAAAGGAAAATTGAACATGAATAACGTACTTAGCTGAACTTTTATATATATAGTTTTACTATTTGACTTAATTGGATCTATTACTTTTCTTAAATGTGCGGGGAAAAAGCATTGTTCGTTTGCATTTTCATGTCTTCATGTATGGTGAAGATACCTAGAAGTCGGACGAATCAAAGTTCAGCGACGTGATTCGACTGTCGATACTCGTCCGCTTCGTAGTTGAGGGTTCTACAAGACCCATAAAAATGACTCTTAGGCGTGCGAAAAGAATGTTTTTCGTATTTTTTACAGTGCCTTCCGGTGTGCCATCGTCGCTAATATTTTGATAGGATACTCTTATAGTTAATGTTTCATTCTTCAAAAAATCAGGACCACTTTCGACCTGCGCTTGTTGAAAGATCCCTTGCAATATGTTCACAGTAGAAATCACTATTTGCTAGATGTTGTCACCAATATAATCTTCTAGCACTATTAAATAAAAGTAATTTATGCTATATTTCCTCGAAGTACTGGCACAAAATAGTAGCACTGTTCTACATAAACTCTCTCATCGCACTGTCGAGAGAACGAACCGACACGACGCATCTGTTCACCACCGAGGTTCAGAGCGAAGTGAATATAGATATGGCACACAAACCATGGTGATCTGATACATCATGATATATTTTGCAATTGTCGGGACTTAAATGTTCGAAGGGAAGGTAGTGGACCAAATAGGTTTGAATGGGTTGGATTAGTATCGTGTATTGTAGAGCTATTCGTGAGTTTTCTACTAGAGCACTGGTACCTAAAGTGGTCTATATCGACCCCCAGGGTTGAGTACGACATGCAAGGGGTCCATGTCAGCGGAAAACAAAATTGGGGGTCCATGAGATGTAAATGGGGGTCCACGACAGTGGATTTCATTTCAGCAGATCGTGACCTTAATTTTGGTTTTCCATGAATGGAATAATCCACATACAGTGTATCTATGTCATGTGTTAACTTATCCCGTATTATGGAATATCGCGAGTAAGTTTTTAATTGCTTTTCCATCTTCATACCTGGTGGAAAGGGGTTTCAGCGCGGTGCCAATCTCCTAACAAAACTGACTGGACATCACTGATGAGGAGATTTGAGATTAAACCTAACTAAATTGATGTCAAATGTTGAAAATTTGTTATTAAATCATCTAGTTTATCCGTCATATTAAAAGTATTTAGTTTTTGCTTAGTTATTTTATGTAATAGATTCTACATTTTTTATTTGGTTGGTTTTAATTTGAATTCGATTAATGAATGTATAAAAAGAAACGTGTTTTTTTTTATTTCACTCTACAGATGGAAATTTAAGTCTTTCAAAGTGAGTAGCACTATACCAACTGTCAAAATTACATTTGTAGTTGACGAATTTCAAAAAATTCAATATTAGATACGCAAGGGGTCCTCCGAAAACCGAGAAACATGGCAAGTGGTCCACGAACAAAAACGTTTNCTTGTACAGGTAGGGAAAATGCAGTTACGCACTAGGGAGAGCCAACATGACTCTCCCCGCGTGTGGGACTCGCCGAATGACTCAGCCATACCCACTAAAAACCCTCCTGAATTACAACTCAAAACTCAAATCCCAACATATCTCAAGCTTTACTAAAAACATTAAAAAAAGAAGAGGAAAGAGGAAAATGAAAGATACCCGAGCTCTAATGGCGTCGGGATCGAAAAGAAGGGAGGTCAGGAAAGAGAAAGGAAGGAGCATGGCACAAGTAAGTGGAAGTAATGCCAGACTCAGCTCGGGGCCCCGTGTTCGCCAAACACGTACTTACTAGATGTATGTCCCCTGGGGGGTTCGGGCTAGAGGAACGATTTCCTAAGGCTTAACGTGAAAAGGTATCCATGCTTTGTCGCCATGTCATTTGGAGATAAAGACAAAGGTATAAAATAATCTGTGAGGAGCGATGAGAAGTTATATTTTTATGGTCGAGTTTAGCGAGGGAGGTAAATGAGGTTGAAACGTAAAAAAATGATGGTTGAGTCCGTGAATTCACGTGTCTTCTTGTGTAGATACACGGAAGAAATATATGCATGGTTGAGTCTGTTGAATTCAATTACGGATATCGTCAAGTGAAAAAGGGGCATAGGAATATTTTACAATTAGAGAATGGCAAGTGAAGACACTACAGTGATAAGGATATATAACTGATGAAGAGAGCACGTGTCAGCGGTTTGGAGGAGGACACCTCTCACGTGGTACAGTATGACTAAAATCATCACAAAGAAACAAAATACTATGTAAGATTCAGTTAGTAATTCGGAAAAGATCTATAAGAGTAACTGGTTCAGAATAAAGATGTTTATTTTCTGTTCGAAATTCCTCATTAAGGTAAATATACTAGTAACACCCAGATGTACTGTTTGGAGAACTATCCATATCTTGCTAAGTATGATATGTTTTGAACTCTGACTGCTCCTGATCACACAAATCAATCAATCTGACTGCTCCCGATCACACAATTTTATAATCAGGACCTTAGAGGTCATATACTCTCAATTGATACATACGGATATATTTTATAACGAGGTCAGCATGATGCAACAGGATACATGTATTCATTTTATTTCTACATGTGCGTGAAATGTCCGGCAGTGTTACCTATCTTGCTATTTATTGTAAAGTTTTGTTCCAGTCCCAATTTTGTAAAACGATTTAAACAGAAAAAAAACTATTTTTCTCATTAGAATAGCGCATTATAATTTAATTTTTCCTACGAGTCAAAATAAATCGAACATGTTGAGCGATTATTAATGTATATACATTTCAGTTATTTCCAATTCTATAAACACTTATGTCAAAGATTTTACGTCTATATTAATCATTTGACAACAAGCGACATTTATGGTAAGACAATCCATAAGTGGGCGGGAGTAATGGGAAAACCCTTCGTTGGTAGTCAGTCGCTTGAGTGGTATGAAATATCGGGACATCAGGAAAAATATACCAGATTTCCAGAGATTTGTGTCTATACAGTATATGTCATTCTAATATGCTTGGCATGCGGTAAACAAATGCAATTGCCCAGTTTCCAAGAAAAAAAATGTTTGATAGAAATATTTTAAATAGATTTGACCGGTAAAAAATCACACTCATCCTTGTAGACCTCTGAAATAAACACGCCCCCTCATGAGTAACTACAGGATTCCTACAAGATGAGTGAGGTGGCTCATGTGGTTTAGAAGAAACCATTTTGTTCTATGGATGACCGCCTTTCTTCGTAAACTGACGCATTTTTGCCTGCTTACGGGTATTAAATTTTGCTCTACGGTCGTGAACTGAGTTCCGAGAATGACGCGCTTCACGCTTCCGTTAGTATTACTTCAAGTGCGACCTTCCGAAGAAAGCTTCTATTTTTTCAAATTCCAGTCCCAATTTTCGTGAAAATGATGGAAATCTACCGCGATGTTGGGGATGTGCTCAGGGGCGTGATAGGCAAACGTAGTCGTTTGGGGCAGGAGTGTTCGGCAGGTTGCTTGACATCAAGATTGTTTTCTTCGGAAAGATGAATTCATCGTCCAAGATACCAAGAAACTCAGAAATTATTGGTCAGAGTTTTATGAATCTTTGTGCGTGGAATGCTAATACTTCCGAAATAAAATGTAATTATGAAATTTCAGCGTAAGAGGGTCTTGATCCATATTTATGTTTTAGGTATCATTGATATAAACGAGGGGATTTTGGGAATTAGTTATGACTGGTACACTGAACCAGAGACTGGAAGTGGACGGTTGCTTATAAAAAAGCAATCTCTTAGATTGCGGTGAACCTCACCGCTAGGTAACAGATTAAACATGTTACGTCGAATGAAAATGGGAGACGAGACCGGGGATCGAACCCGGGAGGCCACCTCAGAGGTCTTTGGGTTTCACAAGTTGAATGAGAATGGTAGACGGGCACGGGTAGCGAGCGGGATGGCGCAGTCGGTAGGCGCATGAGCGCGCAAAGCTCAAGGTCCCGGGTTCGATCCCCGGTCTCGTCTCCCATTTTCATTCGACGTAACATGTTTAATATAAAAAAGCAGTTACATTTTCTTTAACAAAAGAAAAATGTATTCAATGCAGTATATGAGGGTGAGCTGCGGCACATTTAACGGATCAGATATTCACATTTCTTTTCATATCCTACTATTCTGCTATTCCGATGTCTTCAAGACATGAACTTTTAAATCAGTAATGATAGAAAACACTCTTGCAGAGAGAGGGTAGTGAATTCATTATTGTGGACAATTTTAAGAACACTCAAATATTAATCTGATGTTCATACATAAGTGTCGTAAACTGACTGACTCCCTATGTGCACTGAGAGCTAGTTGCAGTTGAGAAGAAGAGACAAGAAATATCCCTCAACCCTAGTTTTCTTAATGTGTGTAATGTTATGAACTTGTTTACTTCCGAACAATTTCATACTGAACAGATTTATCTTAAACCATAAAATGTATGATTATTAGTGTTCTCTGGATTTTATGAAATATATATTACATTTTTATTTGTTCAAATTTGTATTGAATATGGGAGGTTTCCCCATTTCTTCCGAAATTGCAGCGCCCTACCATCTGTAAAGCCTTATAAGCCAGAAAGAATGTGGTTTTATGAATTCTTTCTAGTCCAGTGTTCTCGTTTTCATTTTTCATAACTTCATCGGAACTTCAAGCACACGAAATATATTTTTTACACTTTTTTCCCCTTCTCTAATACATACCCAGTACAAATTTTCTTGTGTTTGTCTCTAAGTATATTGCTTACTCTAGAAGATTGTCTTTGAAATTCGAGATATTTACTGGAACTCCATAGTTCTCCTCGCGGAGGCAAGGTAATTGGTATTTTTTTATTTAGCTTATGACATTAGTTATGAACTTGATACTTTTATAAAAATACTCAACAAATTGTACATTACAAGATCATATATTAAATTCATAGAGAGAACTCATAAAAAAAGGAAAACATTATTACTTGGCTAGAACCAAATCACTGCATTAGGTCGAGCAAATTGAGTCATTGAACACCACAAACTAAGGCTATCAAGTGGCTGTCTTTGGTGACAAGGAACGCTTTTCGTGGACACTCATGCTATATACCGCACAGTTTGGAGGGCGGCCCTACAATCCCGCTCGGGCTCCTGTAGCAACCCCCACTTGGTAATTGTGAATAAATTAATTTCTTTGTTCTTGTCATATAAATGGCTGTAGGGGTGGGAGCTTGGTTTACATCTCTTCCTCGAAATATTTTGTAACATGCAATGAAAATGTTATATGCATACATACGATATATCGCTAATTTACCTTTAACAAACTTAACGACGTGAGTTGATCTGAACAAAGTCTTTGTATTTCAAATGCTTAAATAACTTAAAAATTAACATTAATGGGTTTTTGAGAGTAGTCTGTCCTTTCTCCACCCCTTCAAATTAAATTTCTGGAAACGTAATAATAAATAGTAACAAATTTATTGTCAAAAAAGCAGTGCAAACTGCGTACGACTACAAGGAGGACAATAGGCTAATTTATTTGCTATGCTATCTAAAGTATTAAATATTTTAAGCATTACAGTGCAAAATAGCATACTATCTTCTTCAGATCCCTAAGAGTTGTTGAAGATTAAATTATTGGTAAATAAAGAACTGGAATCATTTCTTAAAGCACCACTGCTAAAAAGCCAAAAGTGGCAAAGCCATATGTTTCCAGGACTTTCACAGACTCTATTGTGACTTTTATTTACAATCCTCCAAGTCCCCACAGAGATTGCTTCCTACTCTTCGCAAGGTTTTCAGAGCACATGTTGGACTGGGTGACGGACGGTTCGTGATTTCTCATTTCTCCTTCCCCGATTTTCTTTTTCTTTCAATAAAATAACCAGAGATAATAAACCAGACCTAATAGTTACACATTCGCTTTATTAGTCAAACGCCTGTAGTCGACATAAATATAAGTCATCAACAAAAAAAAAGGAAACTCCTAAATATCCTGTCGTATTTATCTCACAAACATCAGAAAGTTATGGTTCATCACTTTCTTGGGAATATGTGATGCAGATTTTTTTCCATTGCACTCTGACATTGCAAGGTTATTACTTAATTTATCATTTTAGTGCCTCATCTGCTCCTTGAATTTCCTCGTGTCATCCATTACCTGTCCTATTATAATTAGTTACATAATTGCTCTTTAAACCTCTTTTCCGTTACTTAATATAATATCATTTTTTCTTCTGTTGTTCCCTCTCATAATACACAATACGTCGCATCACTTCATCACACACACATTCCTTTTATCTATTTTCACTTCATACACATTGAAGTCCTGTCATTATTACTGGTCTACTCGGTTTAAACAATTTATTCCTCTCCTTTACGGTGTCGCGACCAAATCCGAAAGGTCCAAAATCCAATAGCGATAAAACCCCAAAAGTCACGTAGAAGACCCTTCCGGCTTATCTCCAATGAGGAGAGGGAGGGGTGAAGAAATTAGTCTGGCTCCCTGTTATATTCATTTTCTATTCAGAACTCCCAGTACAAGTTGCTAAAAAAATAACCATTAATCTCACATCTAAGTGACGCATCATTTTTCTCGTCTAGGATACACAAGTAAAATAAAACTCGAATCGCATTTCTATGATACTTAGTTACTGAGATAAGCGAGAAGGTACTGTGACTATCTTGTGTACTCCCGACAATGGTAACTCTGCATTCGTGTTTCACACGTTTTATTAACCTATAAGAAAACATTAAAGAGATAATATTTTTATTATTATTGAATACTTATTTTTTGCAAACTTTTCAAGAAAATTTTGCCATCAAAAACCTGAATACTGAAGGGTTTTCCGACAGTATTTCAGCAGAAAAATTTAATATAATGAACTCTAAATTTCGGTCCACTCTTAATTATAACCGAAAGTATTGAAATTCCATAGCGTAGCCGGCAGTACAAGTGTAATTCATTAATTACTTTAACATACGGAATACACTCAATAACTTTGCGAGAGTTTTTCAGCCGATACAGAAATAAAATACATTCTCTCTGCTAAGAGATTTCATTGCGAGCATAACATAAATAATGACAACATCCTTTGTTTTAAGATTTAAAATAATTAATACTTTTATTTCTCGTATAGTCATTCAAATCCTCCTACAATCATTAGTTTCGTGTCAATTAAGGGCTTAAGTTTAAATAAACTCGAAGAGGTACTTTAACTCGGCGTCGAACACTGTAGCACTTAGAAGACTAATGTATTGTTCCAGAATAGAACAGCGTTTTTATAGATTTCTTCCCAGCGTTCGTCTATTTAAGAATGGTAACTCTACATTAAAAGGAGGTTTAACATTTCGGAAACGTGACGTCGTAGGACTGATAAAAATTTTGGGTTGTTTTTCAATCTCACAGGAGTATAATGAGCAGGCACTTAATTATTAGTTAATTTAACAGCTATATGAATTAGAACTTTTACTCGGGAATAAATTAAAAAATTGACCACAACAGATAAGAAAAGGCGGGACTATGCACCTGAGTATCTATACCAGTGTAATTAATTTCTTTGCTGTGTTTGTGTTTGAATGGTAACTAAACCTTAAAAAAGAGAGAATGCTATCTAGGGAACGGGACGTCCTAGAAGTGTGATTCAAATTATGTCTTATTCGTCTATCTCATACGACAAGAACTAGTCGTCACTTAATAATGTAAGATTAATGGTTCATTTCATAGCAATACGTACTAGAACTTAAAACTTGGGAATAAAGTAAACAAAATGACCACAACAGATAAGAAAAGGTGGGACTACCTGTTAGTACCCCTTCGGAAGGTATTTTCCTCGACGCACGTGAAAGGATTTGGGGTTTTGTCACACATTTGGTTGTTTCGGTTTATGTAGCTTTCAGTTTTTGTCACAGATCCCTCCTTTACTGAAGGTATGCTATAAAGTCGGAGCGTGTTTATTTCTTCTGAAGCATTGGAATAGTTCATTGTGTTTTCCAACCGCACTAGATGAGATTTTCCACAATTAGTATTTCAAAAATGTACCTTGAATACCGAGGACCGAACTATCGACACGTTGTCTAGGATTGCAATAGAATTAATTCTTTTACTTTACATTCTTTTACTGTTGCATAACATTTAATTTTCTGTAAAGCTTTGAAAATTTCAGTAAAGCTCTCTGATTATTCATGTAGCATTTAGGTCATTCATGCATATTTCTTAAACTTGTAACTGATAGGACCTTAAATTTCACGTACATATTCATTAATTTTATGCATAATTTGTTAATATTTTATCTGATACCTATGATTTATTTTTACAATAACTTTAATTTACAGTTATTTCACTTTCTTGTAGTTTTCTGTAATTTTCATTCATTCATTGAAATTTAATGGATCTTCATATTTGGGAACTGCATTTGTACTTACATGAAATTTCTATGAACTTTATTGAAATTTTCGACTATGATGCTTTAAATACTATGTGCAACGCTGTACTTATGTACCTGTCAAGCAAGATACTGAAATTTTCAAAACAAATAAGGTCCTTTATGACTTTAGTCTAATAAGCATAATTCATCAACAACATGATGGCAGTAATGCAGTCATAATTTGGTGCTTTCTTATCCTTACATCCACATGACTTCTGCCTTATTTGGGAAAAATGCATTATTCATAGTACCATTCATATTATTATTCTAAATATTATTTCTCAAACGTATGGTTATATAATGACTTTTTAAATCGAAGTATTCAACGTATTAGGCAAATAGGGTGTCGTATGAAAACTCTTAGTCGTGTGCGTTTTCATGTGAAGATAACATGTTCGTAATATACATAAATATATAATTATCGGTATGTGTGGAATTTTCCCATTGTCACGATGTTAAGGAAGATGTTTTGTTTTAGCTCCTCTGCAGAGGAAGAGAATGATTTTGCAAGGCCATCTTAAATACCAAGGAGATCATAAAATAGGATATGACCGTTATGAATATTTCATGCATATTTATTGAACACAAAGGTTGAGATTGTATTTGTAAGAAACCAATGGAGCAAAATAAATGAAAAAAATATTATTAAATGAAAACATTTCTTCAGAGCGATATTAATTATATTGCTTGTCATATATTAGTTAACGACTAATATTGAAACAAAATTTCATCTTAAAACGGACAGTCTGCGTCCAGGGAACCGATGTCTTTTGTAGTTTCAGTTGTTATAAGGTCCTTATAGCACTATAGCATTAGCAAACTCATTAAGAATTCGACATTTAAGGCAGTTTTCAGTTGCTGTTTTGTCCTAAGCAATGAACAGTAGACTTACCCATCTATCTATGGTTTTCAACGAACTTATGATTCCATTGACTGTTTCAAGTTGCAGGTACTGTGCCAGTAACATTTATCTTGTGTTATACATAAACTATAATTATGTTTTATGTTAGGAGTATAATTCAATCATTTAATGAATTAAGGGTTGCATCCTTGTATCCTGTTACATACACCTTATAAAACTTAATTATCTCGTGTAAAAGTATCATCATTAAAACAATTCACAAATAAAACAAAAATTTAAAATAATTATTATTTCCACTGCTAAACAAATATAAATCATTCAGAGAAAAATTAGTTCTGTGATTTGTAACCTACAGAGGGTATTAAAACACCTGTCAACAGGTCTGGATTAATTTTTTTACTCGTTTTGACGGGCGTTGCCCTGGGTTCTTACATCATATTCCAAGATAGTTTCCATATTTCTCGTGATATTAAATTTTCTCTTTTGTTAATTTCAAAAATTAATTATCACAAAAAACCTACAAAAATACACGAACAGTTTTCAGTATTGTATACTAAGATGTTACGTAATTACGATTTTTTTTAAAATTCAGGCAGAACGAAAATACGCTTTACACAGAAAGCATGATAAAGCGCATAGTTAAGACCTAAGAACGTTTTGGTTTTCATTTCACTGTTTGGCTATGTACTTGGAAACAATGTTCTTCACAGCCTTTATATAATTTTGCTTCTACGATTCGTAGATTAGTAGATTACTTCACGTAGATTAGTTCAGTGGATTGTCTGCCTCACGTAACGCAATTGAACTCTGGTGGACATATTAGTAAGCTTCATAGTCAACAGTTAGGTCGTGTCCTACGTGGGCGAGAAACGTGAGCGACAATTTCAAGCGATAAGATTCAAACACGCTTGTAGTTACCCGACTGTCCTACGTGAGCAACAGCGACACTGTAGCGCTACATGCGCGACATTCGACGACGCTTGAACTTCAAACATGCTTGAGTTTGGTCGCGCGTCAGACGCTACATTTCACACGAGGAGGATATATAGTCTCCTTGATAGTGTATAAGCTCCTTGGTTTCACACAACCTACCTGATCATACTAGACATTATCGTTTGTAAACAATAAAATGTAGTAGTATCGAGTAGGTCTTGACATTTCGTCGTGATCTCACCTGAGGCTACTGTGTTTTACAGGTTAGCTCATGTAGTATCGAAGTGATTACGGTTTTGTGCAAGTTCAAAACACAACAAACCCAGTTTTTTTTTGGTGTTGCAAATTTGTTCCTTTTTATTAATGTAATCGTTAATGCCATTTTCAAGGAAATAAGTACAAATCAACACGCGTATATTCAAAAACTCTTTGGGACGCAAAAACAGGTGCGAGGACAAATGTTAAAATTCAATGTATTTAAGATGTTATTTTCTGATAAATGTATTGTGTGTTTTCATGGCATCTTTACATTAGAACCACGCATTTCGCTATAAATCCGTCATGTCACATATATTCACGTATTGTTTGCGGTGTTGCGCCATCTTGCTTAAAGAGCCGACCGATAGCGCGCGCGCTCGCGCAAGACACTCAAACCTGGTAACGCGACGCTACGGTACGCTTCTGTCGCTTGAACTCGTCGCTCACGTTTGTCGCCCACGCAGGACGCTGCCTTATGCGAGTAAAGATTCACATTTACTGATTAGCAGCCTATTTTAATTGTTTTCGTGCTCTTGTAGGTCAGTAATATTAACCCTACTTTGCATATTGGTTGCTATAATTTTTAAGAATGGTCTTTTGAAATTTCAAATAATTTAATCGATTACTTTATCCGACTTCAATACCACAGATATTCCAAATAATTCACTTTTATCAGCATAGATCGATTCTTTCTAGGATTATCACGCTTGGTAGGTGGTGTTGGTCTCAGAGCTTGGTACTCTGAAGGTTAATGATAATTAGAATTATAATGCTTATCTAAAGAGATTAATTATAACAAAATATTGAGAGGTTTAAATACGTACCTTATCCGAGATGGCTTCTATTGTTTTTCTGTCTTATGATGAATGTGAAAGAGGCGTATCTGGTGAAATGTTCTAGTTTTGCTTCATACTACCTTCACGACTTGAACGAATGTCAATTGATTTATCGTGAGTGAGTTGAAATTCCCATGAATCAAACAATGAGTGGGAAAACACGGAAATAAATAGAAAGAGAACTTTCGAAAATGAAATGATTTGGCATTTCGAGCTAATGGTTCAGTCGCATGGACAACTAGTAGGATGTAATGTCTTGCGTCAGCATCTCCTGGGAGTTCAGTCCTTCGCAGATCGTAACATCAATTCGATTGTTTCATCCTAAATTTCTTTGAGGCAGGGAAATGTGCAAAATACAACTCAAAACTGGAAAGATATAGTAAGAATAATCGAGAGTGAATCATAGAAAAACATGGACACAGAAAAAATGGACATAGTTGATAGAGATCTTCTTCCGCAGGTTAGTATATTATCCTTTACTAAGAAAGTAATGATGGTAATTCTAGGTGCGAGATCTAATCATACTCATCCTAAAATTGTCAATATCAGAGCGTACAAAAGCATACGAGGTTAGATATACAGCAATAGTGCAGGTGGCGTTGAATCCGACAATCAGACAATCGAAGCTACAGTGCCAATTGAGTGAGAAGGAGATGGTCATTAGTTATTTTCTAGTATCTAAACTAATTCAACGACACTCGGAAGTTGGAATTGGTCTTCGGCGTATTTACATCTGGTAACGAAGTTTTATTTATAAATAAATAAATGATTATGATTTATAAATATTTCATACAGAAAAAATACACGTTTATTTGCAAGGAAATCACAGATTATAATGAAATTTTTTCTAGTGTTCTTTAAAAAAAATCAGCATCAAATTGAATATTTTTTTTATCTTGACAAGAACATCCCTCAACTATCCCCCTTCTGTTCACAATGTTCTTGTTCAACGAACAGCTATTACCCGCAAAGAGATTTCGTATATTATAAGAATTTGCGTTCGCGCGAGTGATGGTAAAAACCTCAAATAGCGTACTGTCTCGTCGAGACCGTATCACACAATTTCACGCAGTTTGGTAAATATTCAAATTACCAGAAAACAGAAGATAGAAGAATCAATGATGACTGAGGAGAGATAGATGTGATATAAGTCCAAGGAAAGAAGACAGGCAGTTAACAAGTAGACATGTGCGAGATGAGAACAATTTTTTCATGGAAAATCTTACAGAACATTAAATACAATACATAAACATATGCCAGAAAATGCAAAATAAGTATTAAAAATTAATTTTCAAGAAAATTGGTTTAGTTACTCGCAAAAGTAAGTTTTCTTCTTCCGAAAAAACATAACAAATGTTTAGGAACCTTGGGTCCATACGGACCCCATTGGTAGTCAGTGCTATAAAAGTTTTGCGGCAATCGGAATGTTAAAATATAAAAATTACATGCTCAGACTTTTCGTCTGACCACCAAAAATTTCTCGATGAACATCGTTGAGTCGCGGACCGCCTGTTAACGATCACTCACCCAAAACCAGGAGCAAGTTCACTGAACTGTATACAAGATATTTTACAGAACCTGTCTCTCTTTATGCCCCATTATGCGTAATTTTGGTAATTCTTCATAAATTTTTGCAAATCAAAATTACTTACTACTATGCCGTTGACTCCAGTACCTCTCGATTGTCGTAGGAAGGGAGTGAATTGTAAAACTAACGACCAATATTTGTGTCGAATACGTTTTTATGATTGGTGAAATAAGTTACGCTACCGAAGCCGTTTAAGAACAAGTTCTCCCACTGTGGGAGGTGATCAAACATAGCAGTTTTATGAGTGGTGGCTACGTTAGGCTGATTGATGATGGTATTGTTTTTAAATGTTTTACCAATCTTACTCCCGTAGAACATAGGATTAATTATTTTATGAAATGCATGTGTAATAAGTAATTCCAATTAACACGTTACTTGAAACATAGTTGGCATAGCGTTGAAAAAGTTAATTCTTTACCGATTTTATGATACATAAATCAGTAGGTGTAGTTATGGTGAAAAATTAAAAGAAAAACCGCGAAAATAGTTGTAAAGTATCAAAAAAAATATTACAATTGACCATGGAGGGAATTAGAAAGAAATCTGCTACAAATAGGATTAGTAAAGGATCCAAACGCTAATTTGTTTGCACATCGAACGTAGACTTGTCAATGTATCACTTTTCAGAACACTGTGTGCATAATTGGTCGTCTGACTGGTTTAAAATTCATACAAGTACTCAAATTCAGAGTTCGAAATAAAATTAAAAGTTATAAAATCCAGATTTAAATGACTGTATTTGTGTATATATGCTCCTGTATAACACTGGAATGCTTGAACTAAATTCAACCAAATATGATAAACATATAATAAGGGTAACCACTAAGCATTAAAACTAATGGAATCACAAAGCATTAAAGACATAATGTAAATTTACACATATGATTGCTTTACACATATGACTTCACTTTAATTAGGACAGTATTACTGTCACTTTGATATGTAAATATGTAATTTTTGAAAGCTTAATAAAGCGTTATTTTAAGAAATAAAGCATACTAGATTATATTAGATTATGATATGGATGGGCTCCAACTAGAGGAACCCCGCATATAGATCTAAAAGGTTCCTTGTACCCCTTAGTACAGTCAGGGTTAATCCATCCCCAGGGCATTGCAAAAGGACACAAGAGATTGGATTTTTGCATTCCTGATATCCTCTAGGTTCGGGAAATATGAAGCAAGAGCTTCGCTTTTAGAGTACATGCGCGAAGGTTTCCTCCTCCATTTCGCATCTCCTACACATTGGATCCTGACTGATCCCTATAACGTGTAAATGTCTCACTTGGGGACTTATGATCTGTTAGTAGACCTACTACTTTCCTTATACGATTCCTACCTAAGTTTAGTAAGACCTTCGTATATTCCCGGCTTGGTCCAGCGATTAATTCTGTGACTTCTAGATGGTGAGATGTTGCTGGTGTGTCCAATTGACAACCTTCAGTCTCACCTTTCGAGGAGATATTGCAAAGAAGGGTTCCGGGCCCTTAAAGTGGACCCTATATTCAAACTTTGCCAGTTCGCCTGCCTTTTCATTTCCCCTGATTCCCATATGCCCAGGAACCCACTAAAGGGAGTGTGTCTAACATCCGTTGGCATCGCCACACAAGTTTGGATGTTGTTCTATAGGCACATAGTGCCCTTAATGAAGCCGGACTGTCGCTGCATATATTAATGCGACCACTAAGTCCGGACATATACTGTAAATAATTAACGGAAAACCAGTATAGCAAATTCATCTGCCTGGAAGACTGTGGTGTATCCCCCTCAAGAGAGGTGGTGCCTTGAATTAGACCGTAGCCATCCGTAAACCAAACGTGGCCCCCAGCATGGAGACTTGTCCCGACACCCGTGATCCAATCCTCTCTCGTGGGGATTACCACCGAAAATTTATAGTCTGTTATACCCGGGCCCCATCAGCTCCACAAACATTCCTACTAAAGGTCTTGCTAACTGGAGCCTTGTCAGGATTGCGGTGTGTCCTTTGAGCGTGTTCTTAAAGGACCACCCACCGAGTGACCATAAGCGATATGCGCCTATTCTTGCCAGCTCCTTAATATATAAATGCACGGAGGTATGCATAGAAGTGCCTCCATGGAACTGAGCGGAGTAGTGCCCCGGTTATTCTTAAACAAGCAAATCTTTGTATGCTGTTTAACCTGGTAATTGCCGTCTCTACCCAGAATCAGGCCACCAGATCAGTGACGCGACCGCGACCAGTGATGCGACCGCGACCAGTGACGCGTAGGCCTTATGTCAACATAGAACCAGTCGACCACTTTTGGTCCTAGTTCCCATGTGCTCCCAATAGCTATACGACATGCCCACAAGATTTTTCGCGCCTTTTCCACCTTATAATTAATAAATTTGTCCAACTTAGCCTGGCACCCAAGATCACCCCGAGATACCTAACTGAAGTTGATCTGACTAGCTTTTTACCAAATTAGAAGAGCTCTGACAGATCATTCAGCCTCCGTCTCCTCGTGAAACCAACTGGTTCCGTCTTGTCAGGGTTAACTGACAAGCATGTTTCCCGACACCATTCCTCCACCCTACGTAAGGAGCCCTGCATGAGCTCCGTAACCGTACTGGGAAAATTGCACTCGATCACCAAACGATACGATATTATCAGCGTAGCCCAAGGAATACGTTCCCCAAACATTGAGTCTGGTAAGTAGATCGACCATCAACAGACACCGCAGAGTTGGTGACAATACTCTACATTGTGAACACACACTGTCCATGATAGCCCTCAACATAACAGCCCTGCAAAGGAGGCTGTGATCCATTTTGACAGTCTAGGACTAACTCCTCTTTTCACTAGGCTAAACATTACTGAGCTTAGCATAGTACGGTTAAAAACATTCTCTATATCCAGAAAAAACAACTATATCTTGTTGTTGCTAGTCACTAGCTGGTGAAGAACCTTTCAACGGATTTCCATTGCTGATAAGCATTCTGGAGAGGATGCAGTGGTCGATCTCTTAGCACCCTTTCCCTGATATGCCTGTCTACCAGTATCTCCAAGGTTTTCAAAAGAAAAGAAGTCACGAAAAGAAGAATAGGACGGAAGAAGAAAAGAAGAATAGGACGGTAGTCCTTTGACCTGGTATGACATTTTCTGCCAGGCTTAGGTATAAAGACCACTTTGGACTGTCGCCACAGGCGACATATCCCATGGTTAAGCATGCCCTGTAAATCTTAACAAGATGTGGTATGATGTTCTCCATGCCCTTCTGCACAAATTGCAGGGAAAACCCCATCCACTCCTGGGGTTTTGAAAGGTGCAAAAGACATATTGCCCATTTTACTCCATTGTAAGTAACGATCTCCGCTGCCTCATTCCATCCTTCCCTATCAGTTCAGCAGGATCCTACTTATTCGACATCACTATTCGCGGTTGTTGCTCCAGGAAAGTGAGTTCGCAGCAACATGCTCAGAGTTTCCTCAGTTGATGTGAAGTTTCCTGAGGGAACCTGCAAGGTACCGAGCCTGGTCTTATTGTCCTTAATAAGTATTCTATGAAGTCTAGCTGTTTCATGATGGTTCTGAATATCATCACAGAACTACCTCCCGGATTTCCTGGAAACATTCCTGACTTCCGCCTTACATTCCCTCCTAGACTCCAGAAAGGCGTCCCCGCTTACCTGATCCCATAGGGTCCTGTGTCTATTCCACAGTATTCTGGTCCTCCTCCTAAGGTATTCCAGGTAGCCATTACATTTTAAGCAATCTGTTGACTTTTTCCTCTCCACAACTGGACAATTCATCTCATAACTAAAGTCTGAGTCACATTGGTAATCCCCAACTCCAGCTCTCCTTTGTTGCTATACCTATACAAAGGACCATTCTCCAGTTCCCTCCTCCAGCCCTCCCTGAATGGGACCCAGTCGGTCCGTATGGGATTTCTATAGGATTCACTCTTAAACGAACCCTTTATGTTAAACACAATATGTTTGAAGTCTGACAAGAAACTCTCCAGTCAATGAAATCATCCATTATATCCATGGTGCCCAGAGTTAGGTTTGTGCCTTAGTCACTCCTGCGAAAACTGAAGGTTGGGATGCTTCCTATATTCATGATCTCTTAAGTTAGTTGTACACAAGTATTCGATCTCATCCTCGTCCCGTCGATTGGTGTCTGTGCACCCCCAAATGTCGTGATGGACATTGGCGTCACAGTCCACCACCAGGTTGAGTCCGTTTTTTTTGCAAAATACCACCAGTTTTTTGAACTACTCCGGGAGGTGGGGAGTCAGAGTAACCAAGAAAGTAAGCTGAGCAAACATGATCTTTGTCTTCTTGCTCCTCTTCATATTTAACTCGTCCAGCTACCAGGTCATTGGTAACAGATCCTGGTATTGTCCAAGCGATCATACCTTTGATTAGTATACATACTCTGGGTTTGACACTTGCTCCAGCACAGAACAGTGGAATCCCTTACATTTCAGTCTCATTATATGGCCTTGCCTGCGCTATGATTCCTATATCACGGCGATTAAGATCCACCTCTGTCTGTACTTCTTACCAGTACACTAGAGACCGTAATATGGAGCTGCAAGTTTTATTTGGATAAAAAACAATATCTCTTATCTTTCACCTCACCCCTGCTTATGCAAACCGTCCGGCTACATCTGCGGTTGCGGTCTCCCTCCAGGTGCACCTGTGTCCACCGGCAGGCTGGACGGTTCCGTCGCCGGTTGCGTCTCCACCATAGGTTCCAACACGTATTCCGGACTGGGTTTCTTCCCGGCCTCCTTGCCGGACTCATTTCCGGCCTCCTCTTCGGTCCTGACACCTCCCCAAACTCGGTAAGTGATCCGGGCCCAGTACCTACCACTGCCCCCTGCTGTGGAGGTTCCTTCTCTTTCGGAATGGTGGGCTTTGCCTCCAGCTTGCTTTCCAGCGAGGTGAAAGAGGCATTACGAGTACCACAATAGATACTCGTACCCACCACCCTAACGATCTCTTGGGAGTCTATGCTCACCACTTGCCGGACAACCTTCTTCTCCACCTTCCTCTCATACTCCCTCCAACTGGAGGTATTCAGTCCGACGTTCTTGCGCATCATTCTCCCCAGAATAGCATTGCTGTCCTCCAGGGGTCCTGGCAACCAGACTATGGCCGTTTTGTAGGTAAGGAATATATCCAAACCCACGATTGCGAGCCTAGCTCCCTCCCAAGGATTCATGGGAGGCACGGAATTGGAGAGCCAAGCTTTGTTGTCCTCGTCCGCGCACACCAGGACCGCTGCTTCCTTCGACAGGTAGCAGTCTAGGAAGTGGGGCTTGATGGCCCCCTGTACATGGAGCCCATCGATGAGTTTCCCCACCTCATTCTCCACCACCTCAACCTGCTTCTCGCCAAATTGCGTCCCAGTGTTGTCCTCAGGCACGATAGCCACCCTGATCACCTTGGCGATACTGGCATAATCCACCCTGTGCCTCTTGGTGACCTGTCTCACCTCTTCAGGTGTCGTCCGTGAGAGGAACCGCCGTCCCCGAGAGGAGGCGCTTACCGCCCTTTTTCAATTTCTTCTCGGACCTCGAAGACCCGGAGACCGGCCGCGCAACGGGAGCTTTACTCCTGGGCCCAGAGTGTCCTCTCGAGGGCCCTGGAGTTCCAGGGTTAGATGCTTTGGGAGCCTCACCCCGAGCCGCCGCTGCCCTCCTCCTCCTTTTCTCCGCACCAGAGCGGTTCCTCTTCTTCAGGTTGTGGTTGCCTACATCAGCCATGAGCCCCCTCATCTTTGAAGAGGTAGTGTCCGAGTGGACCTCAGAGGGGGCCCCTCAGACATCTCTGCATCATTACCCTCGGAGGTCCCGGAGGAGCTCTCCGGTTTATTGGAATTTTTGTTAGTTGCTGAGTTCATACGAATTCCTACGAGAAACTAGGGAAATCTTCTGTCCACCTAGGCAGAGCCTCGCCTGTATAGGCAAGGGAAGTCACCAGGTATCCCAGGGCTCCGTTTGCGACACATCTCCCATGTGCCATGCATCCTATCGGGACGGATCGCCTTACGCCTTAGGATTGGGTTAGAAGAACTTAGGGATCGAGGGATGGGTTAAGAAAGAAAGGTCGTTTACGCTTCGTCTGGAGCCTCTGTTCCAAGCCGGATACGTATGCCAGAAGGTATGCTACCGCCGGTATAACCCTCAACTTCATTGACTCGCTCAAAGCCTCTCCACGCGCGCGAACTGTGCTACTTTAAGATGGTATTCTCTTGGAGGGAAAACATACTATTTTATAGTTCAAACCTATGTACTTGAATAGAGAAAATCATTACGTAAATTTCATATATATTTTTAAAAGAACACTTGTTAACAATGACGTGGTTGGGTAAGTGTGTTTCAATCTAGTACTTCGATTGAATTCTACTCTAAGATGGATTTTAAATACACGAATATGTTCATTTAAAGAAGAAATTCTTGTAGTTAACTTGCAGTTTACTTTCAATAAGCGAGCAACAACACTGACACTAGTAGTGACGATTACGATGAAAATTAAAATTATAATATTTGAAAAAGGATCTTGATTGAAAGTTAATGTACTTACATGTTTCATGTGTAATTTAATCCCCATTATCCATCTACTCAGTTTTATACTTTATTGATTATTATTTTGTATTTTGAAATCTATTGGTTTGTCTGAAATTTTCTGATCTAGCACAGAGATCTAGATTCGAGGCGGTGACAGTCATGTCTAAGAGTTCATGAATAATTTTTATGACCAAAATATAGTAGAATTCTGTAAACGTATTAACTCTGTAAAAAAAGTTTATAAAGCACAAATTACGAAAATGAAAAGCGTAAGCTGCAAGTGAATAAAGCACAAATATGGTTGCTCTACAGACGACATACTGTCTTTACAAAAAATATTATGGTGGTAAGTCTTCACTAGCATCGCTAGGGCGCGGGAAGAGAGTAACGTGAAAATGCTCGAAATGATATTAGTGTCAAATCTATTTGGATCGCTACAATTAGTGAAACTAAATGTCAGTTCAGCTATATAATCGAGGTAAGGTACTCATAGCGCGGCCTAGGATAATGTGGGTTGGATATGACGTGTAAAAATATTCAAATTCGAAATTAAAGTAAATTTCTAGTCTTCGGAATGCGATGGATTGATTACTCGCTCTGCCGATTTTATTTACGTCCAATTTCTGCTCCTGCTGGATAACGCACCTTAAGCACCGCTAGGGGGTGAAAAGGGATGTGGGACGTGTGAAAATAATAACAAACTACAACCAGAATAGTAAAATCCTCAGTTTTTAGAATTACGTAGCCGAATTGTGACCCTTCTGTTGCCGCTCAAGTCGCTTTTCAGCCCCCATGGGGATAAGACACCCAAGACACCTGAAATACCGAGGTATTGAACTGAATTTTTTATTATTATACATTTCTACACCCTCATCTAAACGCTTTATGCATCACTGTAATTATTCCTTTTAAATATTATATAAGTAAAATATTGTTCCAGCTTACTAATTAGTAATAAATTCTTTCCCCCGTCCCATCTAACCACAACGAGGTGGACGCGGTCTTCGATCTTATCAATATTTCATGGCATCTCTTACTGGACACATTTTTTGAACATTTCACCCACTTTTTACTTTTTGTTCCTTACTAAAACAAATCGGTATCTGAAAAGTTCACGTACCCCGTTTGGTAAGTGCTTTTCCATCTACCATTAAATAACTCTAGATTTCCCGAACAAATACTCCCTGGTTCGTATCCTTGTGTAAGGATCTAAATACAGAACCAATGTCTCATGATTGTTTGGTGATAGCACACAACTTTTGCACAAATATACTTCCATATTTTACCCAATAGTTTGTGACATTTCATATTACAGATAGACAACCCGTTCCTCCGAAACCTGTGAACCTCGAATGATCTTCAATCACATTCTCTTGTATGAAACCGATGTTGTTATTGTGCTCTAAATCTTATCGTGATATTTAATTGTATTTTTAAGAAAATGAAGGAGTGTATGAGTTTCCCCATTCATTGTATGTTTTTAATGGCATCATCCAGCCGTCTGTGAAGTTCGTAGGCTGATTGATCGGGTATAGCCAAGTTAAATAATTTGTGAAAGAAAGCATTTTATCGAAGCAGAAAGTTTGAAACACTAATAGTTTGCGATCTCATAGGGTTCACCACGCTGAAGAGATAAAAATTTCGACAAAACAGAGCTTACAATTGAACATGTCATAAACTCGGACAATCGTTAATTTTGATCGAAAATCGTATTTGTATTTGCATTGCAAAAAAGATTTCCATTCGCAATATACTGGAATATCTTTCACTTTTTTCTGGAGGCTATAATTGTTGAACATTTATATTTGAGTAAGATAAAGCTACACTAATGTTTCCAATAAGATTATAATTCTTCAAGTTTACGGTGTGGATATAATTATTGAAATTTGTGGTGGATTGAATATTAATGTAATTTTTTAAACAATGAGTAATACTTATAGAAAATTTGTGTGAAAAATCGTCTTTCTTAAGTACATTTCTTAAAAAGTCAAAGTTTTAACGAAACATTATCGTTAGGAGTGCTGAAACTTATGAAAAAGTGAAATGTTGAAGAAGAAGAAGCCGTCTTTAGCCAGGAAAGAATCCTATCCTTGCCTCGTCTCATCGACATTTTAATTGTGTTCATCGATAATAAGTTGTGTATTGGCATGGTGTTGGACCATTTTGCGCGGGAGAATTTTACCAATTTTATTAACATAGAAATCTCTTAGATTGCGGTGAACCTCAATCCACCGGTAAACAGATTAATCATGTTACGTCGAATGAAAATGGGAGACGGGACCGGTGTTCGAACCCGGGACCTTGAGCTCAGCGCGCTCATGCGCCTACCGACTGCGCCATCCCGTTCGCCACCCAGGCCCGTCTACCATTCTCATTCAACTTGTGAAACCCAAAGACCTTTGAGGTGTTGAATGAGAATGGTAAACGGGCCTGGGTGGCGAACGGGATGGCGCAGTCGGTAGGCGCAGTCGGATGGCGCAGTCTGTCCCGTCTCCCATTTTCATTCGACGTAACATGATTAATCTGTTACCTGGCGGTGAGGTTCACCGCAATCTAAGAGATTTCTATGTTTGTGAACCAGAAATGAAAAAATACTACCCAAATAAAGTACTTCCTAAGGGAGTCGCCTCAGATGAGGAGTTTAGTCTCTACGAGACCACCTCAGAGGTCTTTGGGTTTCATAAGTTGAATGAGAATGGTAGACGGGCCTGGGTGGCGAACGGGATGGCGCAGTCGGTAGGCGCATGAGCGCGCTGAGATCAAGGTCCCGGGTTCGAACACCGGTCCCGTCTCCCATTTTCATTCGACGTAACATGATCAATTTTATTAAATTGGACAAATCGTATGAGAAGAATCGGGTACTTCAGAACTTCACAGAGGTCTACAGTAAAAAGTAACAACTTTAGATAAAAGTGTTTTGATGACTGTTTTCTTTTAATTTTTTTTACTAAGTATGTGAATTTAAATCATTGCTTGTTAATGATGTCAAACATTAAGATACTTTATGATATTTTCTTTACAAATTATGTGACAACCATTAATATGGACTATCAATTTCAAGTAGCCACTTCAATTTGAAGAATCACATATGTGCAGCTTCTTTGAATGCTGGGAGTGGATGAAGTTGCAGACGAGACTAAATAAGTACAAATAAATACTGCAGTGTGTACCATTGCGATACATTGAATTTTCTGAATATAACGTTATGTGCAATTTTTTGAACACAATTTGAATAATAGCAGTTAAAATACTATGTTCCGGATTCATAACAAAAATTAATTTTGTAGGCGCATTTCTACTTATTTTTCCGCGACCGGAATATAATTATATTAAATGCGACCGTACTTTGATGACCCCCGCATCACATAACAGAATTTGCTACTCTGCTCAGATCAAAACGCATGTCGTAACACGCACTCTTCGTTCTTCAATTTCTCGAAAAAATGAAAAAAAAAATTTTTCTACGCAAAATAATTTAAACTTACTTTATCCATTGCATTTATCCTTAATGATGATAAAATGTGACAATAGTATAGCCTGTATGAATTAACTATTTTGAAAACGAGAATAAAAATACAGTTTTACCTTTCCGGTTTAATCATTGTTTCCTCTGATGGAAGAAAAAACTTTTAAACCTCGAAAAAGGTACGGTAATATGTATTTTAAAATGCAACTTCTAATTTGCGACGTTAAATATTTTCATTTTACGTTCCAGACACATGATATTGGCTTTAGTCGATCCCGGATTTGTTTGCTGTATATTACAGAGGACTTGGTGTTTCTTTGTCCGTCTGGGACAAACATAGTTTCACTATTAGTAGATACATGTATGGATGAATATTTTATTAGCAACCAGTTCAGTCACAGATTCACAACATATTCCACAGTCTTATTCAGTAGAATTTCAGTTATTCTCTGCGGAATATTTTGGTCTAAGCAGTCTTGTTTCTGAATTCAACAGTCCTTTCCTACTGGTCCAGTTTTAAGATGCATTTCTGGTATTGGTAAAGACGATCCCTAAAGCCCCAATAAAAAGTATTGGTAAGGTTAGGCGAGGTAATTATAAACAAGTTTTGGATGTTCTCTTTCATGCCTCAATTTCAATGCCTTTATTCGAAAAAAGTACACTTTTTAGCTCACTAACATAGCAGATTACTCTCCCACTGAATAAATCCGTTGTAACGAAAATCCCTAGAATGAAATCTCCCAAACATCTTCGCTTGTTTACAACAACTCGGCGTTTATACAATTAAACCTGAGACATCGCGGTAATTGTAAACAACGAACTCTTATTAACGTGACGTATGGAATGACTGACATTACGAGCGTATGTCATTGTAGTTTTAAAAAATAATTTGTAAAACTAATAATTATAAATTTTGAAATAGAGATAGTACATAAAATCAATTAGCATCAACCAACAAGCCTTAGTACTTTAAGCTGAAAAAATCATGTCATAAAAAATAGTTCTGAAATATATACGAGTCCTCTGTACGTTGTGACCCATTTGTAACCCAGATTTGTTGAAATCGTTATATTATGCACTGATTCATTCAAAAATTGAATATGAAGTATTAGTTTGGGAAGGAACATGTAACACTTCCTTGAAGCCACTAGTGACCCTTCAAAAATATTTTGGAATAATTATATCAAACAAACCCAGAACAAAAAATTCTCAAAAACTTTTTGAAAATTTAGAAATATTATCGCTCAGGAATTTGTATATATATAAATTACTAATTGTTTTTTAATAGAAGAAGCAACGAACGTGACAATGTAAAAGAGAGAAGTAGAATATTGAGAAGTATGTTGAGACCAAGTGTACCGAGATCTAACGTAACTATTTTCAGTAAATTTTACTCCCGTTTAACACCTAAGTTTTATAACTGCTTACCTGATTGTATTAAAACAATTAATGTAAAAAGAAAGTTTTTAAAATCAACTTACAGTATCAGAAAAATGTGAAATTGCGATTCCATGCTCATTTTTTATGTTGTGTATCTTGTATATTAAATTAGGATTAGAAGTAGGATTAAAACACTTGAACTTACTCTAATATTTTATGTTTGAGTAATTATTCATATTTTTTTCTTTGTTGTGTGAATAATTCCTTAAATTTGAGTTTTACTTTATTTTATAGCTAGCTGATCACGTGGCGTTGCTCGGTATTTTTCTTAGCCTAATCTTCTTTTACTCAGGAAAAAATAAAACCAATCTATATTGTAAGATCAAAATACTTTACTTACTGATTTTTGAAAACATGTACAGCATCCTAACTTTTCAAATTCATAATACTAATTTAATACAAACGTTTACTGTATACACAACACCATCGCGACAGCCACTTCCGAGGCATGACGCGGCTGCGTCATTTCATTAAAATTCTTGTAAAATGTAAACTATTCGTCAAAATTTACGATTGAAAAGACGTTTTTCATCTTCGTTATGTGCAAAAAATCATTAAATTTAATAAATTATTATTTATGATTATTTTTCCTTCTTAAATTACTCTCTTAAATTGAAGAATTTAAACACTTCTATTTTAAATAGCGTTTTGGAAATAATTAAGTTTAATTTTTGTAGAAAACATTTCCAGGACCATAACGAACAAAACAAAAAAAGAATTACGCATATCCATTGTTCGAATCGTGAGTTATGGTCCCGAGTTCATACAAAAATCCCACTTTTAGTTTTACCCGAATTTTCCAATTTTCCGGGCAACTTTTTCCATTTTACTTTCCCTAAAACTCTAATGAACATAAAAAAATAACCAAATCGGTTCAGCCGTTCCCAAGTGATGCGGTTACCAATGAAAACCATTTAATGTTTATTTATATAGATTATCTGTATTACTTAATTACCATGCATTAAGACTTATTGTAATCATATTTAATATGATTCATGTACATAAATATGAAATCAAAACTAAGAAAAAATTTGAGAGTTAAAAGCAATACATTCAACAAATCTTTATTTTGCCAGAAAGCGTAATGATGTTTCTTCCTTCTTTTTCACCAATTAAAGGTGAAGTTTGAGATTGATTTTTTTTATTGATTTAGTTTTTGCGTTGTCAATTCTTTTCAGTATTTTCCAATTAATCACCCATTCGCACTTATTGACTTGTAAACAGATAAAATGTGTTTTTTTAATTTTTTCCACTGCCTACGAGTACAATGTCTCTTGTGATTGGCTCTCAGTATGTTACTTTAGAAGATTATCTTCCATATTTCCGGAATTTTTTATATTTTAAAGGACACTAATTATGCGAACATTATTATAGACGATCATTATAAAAGTAATAGAATCCTAGATGTAATACGTTATTAGTATTCACTGATACATGGCCAACGTTTCGATGCTAGTTTGGCATCATCTTCAGGGCCACTAGAAATTAAGTGTTCAAAAGTGGAATTACAATAGAATTACAAGATTCTAATTTAAGTATGATAATAATAGTAAAACAGTAACAAAGTATTTGATAATATGTAACGTCATTAAGTATTAAAATAAAATAAAAATTATTCATTCAATTATGAGTTATAAATATTTTGAAACTATATATTACTCAAACAAAACATCACATACCTGCTATTTTTTAGAACTCTTTATATGCTGATGAACATAAATGAAGATGTTCCTTTTCAACTTTCTTCTAACTTTGAAAGTTAGTCAAATCTATAAACATAATTTTTCTTTGCGTTAGATTTTCCATGGAAGAATGGTGGTCACGAAAGATAATAAATTGATCACTTATTGTTTTCCGGTTTACATTTTCCCTTTTATGGAAATGAATTATCTTTGAAATAAGTTAACGTGAACAGTTTGCAAATGTCGTAGATAAATGTACATTATGACTTCAAGGATGTTGAGAGGATTACACTGAAAGCATTATCCTCAAAGAAATAGCCCTACGTCTGTTATTATATTTTAACTAAGTATGTATTTTATATCCTTCATGAAAACTTGTCAAGTACGAGTATATCATGCAAGCATGAATCATTCAAGTGCTTCGTTTACTGAATATTTTTCTGAGTACATGGTAAGATACTACATGGTTACAACAGTGTAAATGGTATTTAACCCTTGACTACTATCCTTATGTAGACTTACGTAACTACTATTGTGGGGTCATCCCTGACCCCAAATTTTATATATAATTTAAGTATTCATGAATAGTGATAAAATTCATAATTCTGGACTTACACAATCTTTTATCAAAACAGAATAAAATTTTTAAAACATTCAATATTTAGAATTTTGAAATTAACTTTTATTTTAATGCATTTTGTACTAGAAAATATTAAGTCTTTTTTTCAAAATCCTTCAAAAATTACCTAGTGAAGAAACAAGTGATTTTTATGATATCACTAATCTTATTTTTCATGTGCAAAAATATAATGTCTTCCAAAAAGATTGGAAGTAAAATGTTACTATCTCTCTAAAATAAGAGAGGCTGTCGATAATTTTCTTTTTACAAACTCTTATTTAAAGCCTGTTCATAATACAATTTCTTCCATTTCTTTACAATCTTTCCCAACTATAATTTCTTGACAAATATGTTCATTCGATTATGAACATCAACTTCAAATCAAGTCCAATATCTACTTCAGATTTTTTTTCGGACGGGCATTAATTACACAGAATTCCCTGGGTCAGTAGAAGGGTTTTCCCCAATTGCGCAGAGCTACTCCAGGTTTTCTCAATTGCGTAGAGCTACTCCAGGTTTTCTCAATTGCGTAGAGCTACTCCAGGTTTTCTCAATTGCACAGAAATCCGACCTTCCTTAAGAACGAGTTTCATAGAATCGAGTGTCTCATATGTATACCATTCCTTGATATATTTTACTACCTCGAAATTTGAATGCAAAACAAATTCCTTTACATGCGATTCCATGCGATGAATTTCTTAGGCTTATAACTTACTTTTCTAAATATTTTCCACGATTTACCACCGCTGGGTATTACACTTTTACTTATTGACAGCCCTTTAAAAACTTTGGAACTCATAAAGTGAATAGAAGTGTGCATAGCAGTATCTTTGACAAGTGAAGAAATTAAAAAGAAAGGATTCAATTGTTAATTTATTTCATTCTTGTAGGTGGTTTAGCGGCGTGTTAGATTACGTTGCATCGATCTTCCCATGTTTTATGAACTCGAAAGCTCTAATTCAAGACGAATCTTTATTAAAAAACATTATTTCATCTATTTTTAGACTTGGAAGAAGACTACCTTGTAATAAAAGTAGTAATAAAAATTCAGTTAGTATACATAATCTAATTTTATTCTTAAAAAATCTTGAATATCGTTTAAAGATTATTGTTTTGAGAAAAAAAAAAAAGATAAAGAGAAAGGAACAGTGGACGAACATAAGGTTTCATGACTATTATTCTACAGCAATCTTGTGTGACGTACACTTCACCAAGTCCAACCTGATACTTTTGCCCTCATATTGCTTAAATGTAGTGTAGGAATTTGGAATGAGTCCGTTTAGAACATTAGTGTTCGCTCAACACATCATGGCAATGGCGTGAGGGCAAATGTTAGCATATACTTTCCTTCTTCCGACTTCCTACCTCGGATTCTCAGCAACTGGGAAAACCTTTCTAGGGTCTTCTTGGGTACTCGGCGCAATTGGAGTGTTTCCAACGCAATTGATGATTGACCTTATTTTTCTGGTTACTACCTCCATTTCTGGTTACTGTCATTTATGTCATCACACTCATAGCGAAAAGACCTATCCTCCTCTATAATTCTATTTCTCTTACAGGAGTTTTTCACTTACAATTAATGAAAACAACTTACAAACGGAAAGCACATAAAAATGCACGCTAGTATATTCACAGTGAAAATAAAAAACGACCCAACTACTATCGTGGGGAGAATTTTGACTCCAAGAAATTGTCCTCCGTAAACAGAGGTGGAGGAGAAAACAACATAATGTCTCTTACTGCGACTCATGTCAGCTTATAACACATGGTTGGGTAAGGGTAAAATTGTTGGAGCAAGGAGAAGAGACAAGCGGAGGTGCGAGTGGCGCGACTCGCAGCGATCATTTATGTTGGAGCGACTGTAGGAGTCATTGACACACCTACCCACGCACTGGTGCTCAAAACCTCTCAGCCCCCGTTCAGTTGATCGTTCAACATAACTCTACGGAGAACACAATTTATTGCTCAAATTCCATTGCTCAATTGATCAAAATTCATCGCAGAACTATGAACAATCTCGAAAGTCGCAACAACAATGCCGACCCTAGCTTCGATATGTGCTAAGAAAACGTACGAAAGGGTGTTCATTGCTTTTACCCTTGGTCCCAGCGCGGACGAAAACGCTCTCATTCGTTATCACTTGAAGGGAAAAGTTACGTCGCTCATATCTTAGTTCTTACGCTAATCGTAGCTCCATCATAATCGTACGCTAACTCAGTCCTTTCACAAATTACCTCACAACAACGAAGAAATAACAATTTAAATACGAAACTAGAACTACGAAAAAATTGAAGTTAAAAACAAAAATTGGACTACAAAAAGATGTAAACAAATACCTACAGAGAGGTTAAAACATTGATTTAAAAAAGTTAAAACCTTCATTAAAAAGGTTTAAACTTGTGTTTAATTATTTTAAAATCATGAAAACCATAAAAAATTATATTATGAAGTAAAAACCCTGATTTAGTTACAAAAGCCTTCTATTTAACAAATACGAGTAGTCGGAGGCCCCTCAATCCACAAAAATTTAAACGACGGAGGTGACCGTCAGCTATACGTATTTGTTGAATACACGCATAATAGACAAGCATGAATTTTGTTTAACTTTTTTTCTTCGATGCATACTATGCACAGATTGGGTTATTGAATCGAAGTCTTTACAGGATGTTTTCTGTAGACCAAAACAATTTCACCTTCCCTCTTCCGTTCTTCATATTGTAACACAAAAATAATATCACAATGAAAATCTTAAAATAACACACTTAAATTCTCGAAATTAACATAGACATGAAAATATACATGAAATGTTGTAATACTAAGTTAATGTTAACCGTTAACTATAGAATATTTTACTGTTAAATTATTTATCAAAAAAAGGAAAGGATTCTATTGTCACTGAAATGCTATAAATAAATAAATAAATTTATTGTCAAAAAACAGTACAAACTGCGTATGACCACGTGGACGACAACAAACTAATTTTACTCTCCGGAAGCAAGCAAGGGACCAACCCATCAATTCCGATCAAGGACCCTAAGGCAGAGGCGGATTCAAAAATTTCAGCAAAAATTCCTAATAAGATAAAAAGTTAGCTACGAGTTATAATACTAATAGAATGTCAATATGTTTGTAATTTAACGCAAAAATTTACATGTACAAATTATTATCGAACTGTAGATTATTCTGAATATAGTGTTTAAAAATCATAAGAATTGAAAATTCACGATTTATTATTACAATAAACATACCCCTAGACAAAGCCCAGAGACCCTTATAAGAAATCCTCCTCTACTCCAAGGAAAACCGGAGAAAAACCGGAACCAGGATGGGGCTACAGAATTAATGTACACAACCGTGCCAAAGTTGAGTACACATAAAACTAAATTAATATGAGCCACAAGACAACACAATCATGCAAGAAAATAGTTTTTGAAATTGTTATAAGTTATTTAAAAAGTACTACAGCAATGGCATGATAAAGTACAAGACGGATTTAACTTTTATTAATAACAATAAATTCTTTTACATTATAGAAGCACTGGTGCAGGAGGTAGCTTTCAACCGCGGATTTGAAGAGATTCAGTTTCATAATATCTCTAATATTTTTTGGTAGGGAATTATATAGAACGATTCCCGAATGATAAGGTCCTTTTTGGCAAAGAGTGGTTGACACTGGGGCGATGAATATTATTCCTATTGCGAGTATTGTGTTCGTGAACGAGACTGTTTCGTATGAAGCAAGGGTGGCACTTAAGCAATTCGGTCTTAACGAACACGACCGTTTCATAAAAATTTATGCAGGGAAGTGCTAAGATATTTATTCCTTGAATAAAGGTTTACAAGAGTATCGGGGGTTAGATTTACAAATTATCCGAACTATCCTATTCTGAATTCTGAAAGTTTGAATGCTCTGACCGGAATTGCCTATACTTTATAGGTATTGTATTACATGTAGTAGCTGTGTGTAGTATAGGCAAGGTAGGGTGGGTAAATAGAACATAATATTTCTTTGTTCCATATAAAAAAGCGTTAATTCCCCTTAAGGAAACTTTTGAAGAAAAAGTGCTCAATATGTTATGATACAGAAGTAAATTATTGAAAATTTTAAAAAAAAAAAAAAAAGGTTTTGATTATTTATTGAAAGAATAGTCTATCTCACATTTTTTTACAATTAGAAATTCAATAAAGCGTTTTGCATGGAAGAGTAACTGGTTTATTCATGATGTGCCCTGAGGAGCGCAGTAATATTGATCTTATAACTACAATTTCGGGTACAGTTATTATATTTCATTTGATTGAGTATTCACACTTACATAAATTAAACAAATAATACGTCTTCAGGTATTGAAATATGTTTTCATTTTGATGTGGTTAATGATTCATGGACTGACCTTTAGGCGGAGGAGAGTGATTAATCAGTGCCCCGCTATGATCTTTATCAAGAAGACACCTGTATTGCTCGTGACCTTAATTTTGAGATCAAGCAATGGGCGAAGGACAAAAGCACGCGATATACAGTTTAATGTATGGTTTTTTGAAGATATATTAGCTATTCCAGTATCAATTGTTCCAGTGCATTTCGTACGAGTAACATTTATCGCGGATTTGGTTCACACCATCTATTGGATTAACATGATTAGATTAATTCGATTCGAATAAAAAACTAATAGGAAAAGATACAGATTCCGTACTTAAAGCAGGTATTTATTTAAAATATTTGTATTTTACCTTCATTTACATTGTTGATTATGCTTCATACCAACACCATTTTATTTTCATTTAATATTTATTTGTATTCGAAAAACTAATTAAAACATTATTCAAATTCGGAGGAAATTATTTATCCTTCGGTTTCAAACTGGAGTATTTCAATTTAATTGTGATAATGAAACTTACAATTCCTTATTTTTAATATATCAAATAATTTCTATGCTGATTTGTATGAAATTTATGTTCAGTTAAAAATCCGGTTAGGTTTTAATTCGGGAAATTCGGGTCGGTTTTCCTACCGAACCGAAACCGACTCAACCCATCCGCCCCGAAGGCGATTCGTATAGATCAGTTTGGTGTTTTTTCGATTCATTTGGAAAGGCGACTGACACGAACCGATGCTCACCCCTTACCTGACACAAATATCTAAGTACTGAGGGTTTGTGAAATTGATTAACAGACATACGATTAATGTCGGGAAAATTGAATGGAATTCGTGCTTATACTTTTTCTGTTACTTTTTTTAGTTTCAATATGTTATTTTTAATATTCAGGAAGGAGGAATTAGACTCCCCTGCCTCCTCCCTGCCATTTGGCTGTGCTCTTACTAATAAGGAATGGTGATCGAATACTTGTTCTTGGTATTCTTATTTTCAGATCGTTAGAACCGGTTTGTTCATTTAATTAATATCATTAATTAAATTTTTAATTACTATCATTACATATTTAACGTTTGGCATTGTTTGAATTTTAAATAATTATGAATAAGTATTATACGGATTGAAGCATCAATAAAAAATTGGTTATTTCATAAAATATTGTGTACAAATAACTCGTGCACGATTTGTAATGTAGATATATTGACATTGATTTAATTTTATGTTTTGTTTTATTTATATATGAAGAATAGGTAAACACTGGTTGATTTAATAACAAATTATTCTTCGAAGTAAACCAATAAAATTTTCATTTATTTCGACGTTTCGACCCTTCTCAAAACTTGTCCAAAGAAATGAAAGTTTGAGTTTCTGACGTAAGAATTTTTATTTAGCTGTATAATTTTTATTTACAGTGGTAAAATGAGACAGTATTAATGAGGAAAGTGTAATCGATTATGTTATGTAAAACTAGCAAAATCTGAGCGAATTATTTAGACACTCTCTTAAAGATATAAAAAATGTATCAGATGGGGGTTCGAACGCTGGATTTTGAGGTTGCTTGCTGCTTACCTTGGAGGCGCATTATGGATCGGAATAAGTACGTCAATGAAAAGTATAAAAATATTACTATACTGGAAGCAGTGAAAGAATTATATTATTAATTATCTGTTATTTAAATTATACTTAACTTTGTGAGACATTTAAGAATTAACATCTGATTTAATAATTACAGTGAACTTGAAATGTGCAATATAATGAACTGTTATCAAGCTGCAGGGATAATAAAATGTTTTCTGGAGCATTTATGTAAAGCCAATACCGCACCTCTTTGTTTTCTACTTATTGTGATGCGTAACATAACACTCATCAATTTTTATATTTGTTAAATAAGGACCTTTTAGTTCAAAATTTTGTATTTTGTCATTTTTTTCTAGGAATAGGAAATTCCAGTGCTGAAAGTTTACAAATCTGTTAATATCTAAGAGTGTACAAATTTATTCTTTGTATGTGCCTTTCATTCTAAAATAAAGATACATAAAAACATTTTCAGAATGACTCCGTTATTATGACCTTTCATCAGGTAAATTAGGAAAAAATGAATTTTTGTTTGTGTCTGTGTCTGTGTTGTAGGTTGCACGTTTGTTATTTCACAAAGCTTATTGACCTCAATCTCTACTTGTAAATGAGAAAATTACCGAGAAAAATAGAAAAAAAGATTTGTAGGCATCTGTTGGTCACGAAATAAGTTTTAGACTCGCCTGGACAACTCGGCAAACACCCCACACTGTCAAATAGGCAAAAAATCATTTTGAATTTCTGTGTTCGGATCGATTTTGTGAACCCACTTTCTTGCACAAATGGGAAAACTAAGGGTGATTAACTTGAACACCGAGCAATTCCGTATCTTATTCACGTAAAACATTTTCTCACGGTCACTCAGATAAGTGATCCGGGTTATGATGCGCGTGGTTAGATGAAGGTACAAAAATTTGTTTATGCAAATATACTGCTTGCATATAATGACACTAAACGTAATACTTTTTATCTCGATTGAAACGTGAGAAAAGACCAATTTTTCGAAAGGGCTGAATGTCTCGCAGTGGGTTTCTCCCATTGATGAAAACACACGTAAACCATGTTCCTTGGACAAACACACACAATCCTGTGCAGTTTTGAACATCTGAAACACTTTTAAGAGAAAGTGAGTGGGTGGATAGGTGGTGAGGGTGGGTCTTCAGATGTGGGTGATTTTTTAAATCTTAGCTTCCAGCGTGGACGTTATTGAGTCTGTACGAGACTATCAATCGCTCACATCTTGAAGTGCAATATTGCTTTTCTCGAAATTTGCATCTCTCTTCACTCTAAAGGTGATCCAGAGTGAAAGGGGTGGCACAGACATCAGTGACGGAGTGTCTTGATAATGCATGAAAGCTTCTTCGCCCCAAATTTCGCTCGGATACTTTTGGAAACATAGATGTTATGAAACAATAAATTTACTGCGCCGCTAATTTTGACGCGCAGTGTACATGAATTTTATGAGGAAAATATTAATTAATAATACATTACTACTTTATTCATGTATCAAAATGTATTATATAATAAATTTATAATTGAAATTTTCGAGGTGTTGTTCAATGTCGTATGTGTGAGTAAAGAATTTTGTTCCCTCGTTAGCTCACTAATTGACGGAATAAAACCACCCTTGAAAATTGAGTTTGTACACGTTTAGAATAGAAACACATTTGTGTATACATTTAGAATAGAAACACATGTCAGAACAGCTCACTCTGAATTTGTGTACATCTTACTCTCCACTTATAGTTTCTAAATAAGTCAAAATTTTGAAGGAACGTAGATAATTATGTTTATTGTACAATAAATTCTGCGTACAGATTGCTGAACAAATTTCCGTACGTCAGGGTCAGTGAATAGTTATACCGCAAAAATATTATTTTAAGAAGAATAAACTGATAAATATGTAATCGTGAATTGATAATTTGAAAGTGTCTAATTTTCTTTTCCATTAATGATTTTCGGACATTTTTATGGTATGAATTATATACACAATGTAGGCTCCAGCATGATTTGTTTCCTACTATGATCTTGCTTTAAAGAAATAATCGCATAATTAGAAAGTTGTGGGGAACAGTCCAGATTTTTTATATATTGATTAGATTTGATGAGAGCGTGATGTAGGATACATTTGGAACTCAGGATAGAAGCTGCCTGATGCTAACACACGCTCAGTGGTCATTCAGGAAAGCACGAGGTTGGAATGACTCGCTTGTGCCCAAGCGTAATCTTTTACACAATAAAAATAACAGTCTCATATGCAATCGGTATCATTTTTGACAGATTTTGGGACAACTCACAACGTACGAATCTGCACTGCCGGCACATCAAGAGTTCTTGGATTCAATTATAAAAGCTCTTGCTTTTGAATGCTGGATTTTTTAAAATTAATTTTTCTTTTTAAACAATGCTTCAAACTTATGCAATATATGGTTTTCTCTCTATTAATATTGTTTTGTTTATTACAGTTAGTTTTTATTATGTTATATTATATTGTCATCGCGTTAATGTGTAAGTCATGTCTTTTAAATATTTTTTTTTGCGAGAAGGATGTTTAAATACATTGTATAAGTTTACTGAACTCACAATTTTTATAAATATTTTGTTTTTAGCAGTAATGTGCATTGAAGGACTTTATATGTTTGTACACGGTGATCGTTATAAAATGAAATAAATTGTTCTACAATTTTATGCGCAAATAAATAATTCTGAGCTCATTCAGAAAGAAAAAAATGCCCTGCTCACATTTGCATAGCACTCAACAGAATAAATAAAATTGCATTCCACGTGTCTATAACAATTCACTGTTACATGATTATCAATCAAGAATAAATTGTTGGTGACGTTTAATATTTCGACACTGCGTCAATAGGACAACTCAACTCCCATTTACTCTGACCGCAACAAATATAGGAATTATTTCAAGATTCATGTTTTCATTAATGTAATACTCTATTTTAAAAGTTCCATATCTCAACATTGCCTCCTTATTGCTTTGATTTTAGCAAAGTTGTTCCTTTTTCTTTTCATTCCAGTTTGCCACATTTTGAGACAACCCTGTCTCCAACTGCATCAATCCAGAGTGCTTCCTTTTCATAGTTTTATTACCTTTATAAAAACTATTCCTTTTTCAAAGTCCAGTTTTCTAGCCAAGGACTGATCGAGGGAAAGATCTGTGAATCCTTTCCAGGTAGTACTACGTAGGTAGAATTAAATCACTAAAATATTATATTTTTATTAGTTAAACAGTAAATTAGTTTATAGTCCTCCCCGTGGTCATACGCAGTTTGTACTGCTTTTTGACAATAAATTTATTTTATTTATCTGAAATCGACGTAAATGAACATAGTAGCATGTAATTATTGTGATTTCAATGTGAAAAACATACTTCACCGACCATTAAAATGATATAACTCCTGTTTTAAATGATTTAATACGGTGTAAATATGGTGAAAACACTTAAAAGGACTTTTTTAAAAAACAAATCACAAAAGTGGTGGAAATTTACTTTGATTTGTAGTAAATTTTTCGTAGTATTTTTACATCACTTTTATCTGTAGGTTACCAGACATATGAGAAAGTTATTTAACTTTTTCTGAGGCGTGATAGGTAAATCACGAAACCGTTCCGCTCGGCCGCCATGTTTGTACATGCTCGTATCTCTCAGTGATTTGGCTGACTTGGAATGCTGGTCCTACCTCTTTGATCGAGTGTGCACCATTGATTGTTTTATGTTAACTGTAATTTACAAAATGAACGCACCCCTCAAGCAGTTGAGAGAGCCTATGACTGGGGTGGAGGTGGCTAAGACCCTGTTTTGATGACAATGGGAGGGTCCGAGTCCCTCCAATCCTTATGAAATCGACACCGGTGGAAATCACAACTGTCACGGGACTTTATATACCGTCCTGTAGGCTGTTTATAACAATTTCGCTATAATTCTTTGTACCTGTTCGCTTAGACTAGAAAAGGAGGCAGAGATTTTTTACGAATCACGCACAGAACATTGATGGGGACTTTTCCCTAATATGGTTCAATTTACAACAAATTCAATTTACAATAAACAATTTTCACAAAATATACAATAAAACGTATTAAAGCTTGTGCTAATGTGATTAATGAAATCTCTGTTAGATAATAATCTAATCTCTGCGTTGCTGGAAGGTTAACTCGATTTAGTATGCGAGGGAAATTTTTATATTGAAAAAAATATACGTTTATGCAGCGAGACATTTGGCATGTGTCAAGGAACACGTAATATATTATTGACTGGAACCGATTTAATATTTATGATATATTTCCAATAGACCTGGAAATTATAATTTTCCAAGAGTAAGTGGCAAGTATATGTTACGAGCTGTCTCAAACTTACGACCTAACTGTAGTGATATCGGATATTCAGACCGCAAGTATACGTGATCACAACATCTATATGAAGATTTTCTTGTGAATTATTGTTAAACTATTTGATTCATTTTAATCTAACTACTCAATTACGGTAAAACCGTACCATTTCGAAAATAATTTTTAAAAAATTTGCATTGCGAAAAGTGGTTACTCAAATTCATTCTCAGTATTTTTTATGCAGTATACAGCATAATACCGTAAGTATGTTGTTTATATTTGGTAGTGTCCGGGAGATTAGTCTGACACATTCATGTTGGTTCGAATATTGATTCCTTACACTTTTCGCGATTTTAAAGTATTTTTTAATTTTATTTTCGAAATAACTAAATAAGTTTTTACCGCAGTTGTATAAATATAGGAACATTTATACAAGAACAATTGAAACAACATGAGAAGTAGTCTAATATTTCTTTTATTTGCATTTTATGTTTCTTACTGGGTATTTGTATACATTTGACATATATATTAACACAACTTATTACTTACTGACCAGATTTTTAGCTTAAATGCAAACTTATGAAAGAATACAATCAAAAAAAATTTAACAATTGATATTCAATAACTTCACAACATAAAAATGCAAATTCATTGAACGTTATTTACACTAAATTAAATGAAAGTAGAGTTTTATTCTTTACTCAAATACCCTTGAAATGTGGTTCTAAATATGTAAATAAAACTGATTTTCGTTAGAATTTAATAATACATTTTAAAAAATTATATCAATACGTATTTAACTTATTACAAAATATATTCAGAGGAATGTAAAATATATTATTTTGCAAAATTAACTTACTTTTTCTTCAGTAACTGAAATCATAATTAAGCTTATTTTACAGATACTTTGTCATGACTAGAATATTATTCAATAACCCATAATTTAATAACAAACAAACATTATCCTGAAATAGCAAACCTCTCTACGTGCTTGTACACCATACTGAAAATAAGTGATAATTAAGAATATAATGTGATGAATGGTAACGCATAACGTACCAAGATATCACACGGGATATACTCGTATATGGACATCTCAAAAAATTGAAGTCTCATACATTACTCGTTCTCTATGGCGAAATTCTTTTTCATTCATGAATAATAAACGGTACAGACATTTCGTAGAAAATATCTGATGGTTCTCTCTTTTCTGTAACTGAGATGGGCGTATAAGAAATGTAGATCAGTGAGAAACAAAGACATAAATCACTCCTCGTCATATTTCTTCAAATATGTATGCAGTTCCTGGCCCTATAAAAAATTGCAAATTAAAAGAAACAAGAATTGAAAAGGTATTGTTGTTGAATTATGTTTTTTAATTTGTAGAAATCGGATACTTAAAAAACGAGACAGCTATCAATATTCATGAATAATATTGTCTAAGCACCAAATTAATATCTGACTTATAACCCTACTTATATTACGAAGTATTTTTGGAGTATTGATTATTTTGCTCTATTAGATTCTTCAAACATTGATTGTAATGGCTGAGGACGACGAATTTTATTTGAGATAAGTTGTTTTAAAGATTTGTGTGACAAAAAGTACAGGAATTCCCATAGAAAAAATCATGAAACCATTCCAATTCATCACATGAGGTATACACCTAGCAATTAATTAGTATTACCACATCGTTACTATATAAAATTTAAAAGAATACAAAATTTCGTGTGGAGACCATAAGCTGTTCATTACCGCATATGATAGTAATATAAGGGAAATTGGGGAAATCAATTGGGGAAATCATCATTACATTAAAATCTACCAATAATTATTGAAATGCATATCAAATGAGAAAATACGAAACTAGTGAAATCGGTATACGAAGATCAACGAAAATTCGCGTGTATAAGCGTGTGTGCTACTTGCCATGCATCTACTTGCGCACACCTCGATATGTTTGTTAATATTTATAATTCAATTCCATACGCTCAGAAAGCTTTCATTACGATCAGTTTGTTGTTTGTAGGTTGAAAGAAAGATGTACTTTAGTATTAACTAACGTAAAATGGGTTTTTACATTTTCCTTCCTTTGCATTCAGTTCTTTCGTTTATTGTTACATGATGTTCTATTTCATCAGTATATGCAGGGATTTTCTACTGGGGAACACATGGCATACTAATAATTCACTTTTATTAGTATAAAAGTATAACAAATGAAATGTATATAAAATATACATGATGTCAATATTTTATATTAACGATATTATTTCTTTTATTATTTTTATCGATATGAATTAGGGGAAGACTGGCTTCGCTCCTGTGAATCTGGAAGATTGATTAAAAATGAACATTCTTGAACCCCATTCGTTTCCTCTTTGCTCTATTATAACCCCCGATTTCATCTTTACTATATTATAACCCTCTATTTGATATAATTGTAGAAAATACCAAAAAGGCATGAGGAATACCCGCAAAAAAACGACGATAATAATTTTAGTCGAAACAAATACATGATGGAGAATAACAGACTAAAAAGACAATTGTATTTTACCATTCGTTTGTACTATCAACTAATTAAATATTCTGTGAACCGTTTTACTTAGTTTATATGCAGCTTTATTTTCGACAAGGTAGAAAACACTAATTACCTAATGAATTAACATTATATTGAATTGACATAATATTTATTTCTATACTTATCTATCTAATATAATGTTAATTCTAAGGAAGCAAAAACGTATATTTCATGTATGATTTTACGAAAAATGTTCAACTGCTGTATGCAATGTTTGGCGTCGTTGTGTACGTCACCGCATTACGAGGTCGAAACAAATAATATTTATCTGTCATGATAAATATAATGAATCGCTTTAAATAATGCAACTGTTCTTACTATTTGAGCACTTTACCGTTCCGTACCCATCCTTTCACAAAAAGTTACTATTCATTTCTTTAAAAAAGTATTGTTATTAGGATGAACCTGTTATTTTGTGTATTTTACCTCTCGACCAAGAGGAAGGTGTGAACAATGAGATCTTCGCTATCCATCCAAGCAGTAAAGTAGTCAACAATATTTTTTGATTAGTGATTTTTCTCATACATTAAAAATTGTAAGAAAAATTATCTCCAAATGGAAGCATGTGGTACCTGCTAGACACTTGTAACTTCTTTAACATAGGAACTGTAATAATTTGATAGGGCGAAGGTCTTAATAGGGGGAATCTAATCTACTGGGGTCAAAGCGAGTCTAATACACTAAAGGGGGAAGAGTTTGTTTCTCCAAACCACTTACTGATCGATTAGTAACTTGTCGAGGGATTTATTTAACGTGTAAATTAAATTATAACTTACGAATCATTATGGAGGAGTCTCATTATAGATATCGAAGTAAAAGTTTGAAGAAATATTTTCAAATAACTTCCTGTTTTCTTCCTAGTGTATCTATATTTGATGGAGACAATTTTTCATTGTTTATGAATGATTGAAAGCAACAATTTAAGAACGTAATCTCTTCATTAGTATCACATAAAATTTAAACATGAATTATTATTCATCGGACGGATTTGAATCTGTTCCGTTTTCTGCCGACTTGTTTACACCTTCTTGTCTCAGCGTTGACATAATATTCTTATTTGAACTTTTGCAATTCAAGCGTTTCTAGAGTAACACTGAATTTGTCTTTAGCTTTCTAGTCATTATAATATCACACAACTGTTAGTTAACTTAATTGTTACTGTAATCAATCAGAATAAACAGTACCGAGTCAGAGAAATTGATTCATGATACGACTGAGCAAAAACGTTGATTCACTGTGCCTTATTACTGACAGCAATAACCTTCAAATCAAGGTTGTTTTCCATACTCTGCGAATGTGTAAACATTTATTATTAATTCCGCCTCTAGAGGCTAAGGCTTCTATATAATATTTGGAATCCATAAAGTATTGAACATTGATTCTCTTTCTGTGTCACAAATTACAATAAATATTAACATATTAGGTGACGGTGAGGTTTTGAAAGAGGGGAGAACATTATGGAACTCCTTTACCACAAGAATCCTTATAGTCAGCACTGAAGATGGTCGCTGCGCGGTCGAAAAAACTTTCTGTAATAAATAGTTTAGAAAGAGACACTGTTTTCCTCAATAATATAAACATTAACAAAGAATTACGAATGTTAAGTTTATGACTATGTAGAATACCTTGTGAAAATTTATGGATTTTAGGTTACTCTTTGTTGAATATTTTCAAGGTTAGTCCAATAATTTATACTAAGAATTTTTTAAAACACAAGTGCATTTTCACGTTTGTTATGTAGTGAGGATGAACCATACCCTTGAGTGTCTGGAAAACTCCAAATATGCTTGTTGAGATGATTATTCCAGGGATTAACAGTGAGAGGGTGAATTTATGGTTAACTAGAACAAGCGGTTACCCTTGTCTTGCACAGGCATAACACATTATGAAAGCAGACATGTCTTACCCGAGATTGGAACCCAGAAGAAGTCTAAATGAACCCATGCATCCACCAATAGTCACAAGATAAATACTGAGTTGGAATGTTGAAGGGAGTGGGAGGGTAGCCAGACAATATTTCCCCTTCTGACTCCCCCCACACTTATTCCCAATCAGAGAAAAATTATTCCTCGTCTCGTGATTGTAAACAGTTAGTGTCGAAATTAGCTGTTTAAACTAATTAACCAACAATGTTTCATGGAATATATGTACATTATAGAAAAGCTCTCGAGTTTATTATAACAATAATAAAATTCAATAGGTTTATAATTGTTCAATATATGAAGAGTATAAAGTATATTAGAAGTAAATATAAAGTTACAAAAACTGCGAAGTCCTTTTCAATACGAATGACTCCAATGAATAAAATGACATTTTCTTGAAAATTTGATGAAGTACCGTATTGAAATACGACAAAGAGCTTAAAAAGTTTCCCCCATCTCTAACGCTTTTTTTTAATTTGAAGAATGGATTAACGTATGCATCGCACAAGGAAGTTATTCCAAGTGATTTGATGATACATTTCTTGTCAAATGCATTGTCAAAAATGCAGTTACAAACTGAGTATGGCCACGTGGGGCATAATCAACTAAGTCACTCTCCGGAAGCAAGCAAGGGACCATCCCATCAATTCCGATCGCGGACCCTAAGGCAGATGCGGATTTAACATACAGTACACTACTAAGATACAAATAGTACGCTACGTGTTATAATAACAGAATACCAACAAATTTGAGTTAATAACAAGAAGTTATTTTACAAGTACGTATTATTATCAAACTGGATTATTCGGAAAACATTGCTTATTAAAATAACTCTAAATTCGAGATTAATTATTTTAATAGACCGTCGCCTCTTGAGAGCTTGTATAAAAATGCGCCTCTACATGAAGGAAAACTCGGGCCAGGATGGAGCTACAGAATTTACGTACACAACCGTGCCAAGGTTGAATACAGATAAAACTTATCTTATGTGAATAATAAGACAAGCAGGTAAATATATTTGAAATTACGGAAAATACGAGTAGGAAAATAATAGAGATAAAAAACCTTTAGGAATAGCTTCTAAACATATTTTTTACTAGCTGAACTCATTCAACGTCTCCCACAAGCTTGACGACCTCTTCACAATTTCTTCACGACCATTTCTCACAATTTCAAGTAGTTTGATTATTGATATATCCACGAAACAGTTTTTCTTATCTACCCCACCTCACGGATCAATGAAATACTATTGTAAGAGGGATATGTTCAGAATAAGAACCCTGGAGTGACTTTGTTTAGATATGAGGTGATCTTTATATTTGTTTCAGATTTAAAGAAATAGATAATCTACTAGTAGTCACGTAGGTATTTTACTAACAATTGCGTTAATTTCCGTTCCCGAGAGACGAATCAAATTTTATATTACAATAGTCTCTCGTCTAAACTGTTTCACACTATTTCACTGTAATAAATATCCCTTGAAGAGTAAAGATTTGGTAACCAGGCTTCCGAACATACGAACATTCATCTGTATGTAATAAAATGAATCAATCATATCCCCCTTTGATACAAGGACGTGATAACCTACTACCAACCACTGAAAACCACTTTGCGCTCATTATACATTTCTGGCATGTCGCATATCATCTAAATGTACTGTTCTACATGTATTGTACTGCATGCACAATGGAGAACGTACTACTAAAATTTAAACATAATATTTGTCTCCCATTGCGAGACAGTTCTTTCGATCCGTCATGCTTCAAAAATGTGAAAGCGTGTCTAACAAATGGTTATAATGAGAGGGATCCCTTACACCCTAAATATTGCGAAGTATTTTCCAGTGTTGTTTTGCTATTGCTTTAAGGGTTCCTGTCATGAAGGCAAAGATAAGACTCAAAGTTATTTTGTCGGGAACCACAGCAGTATATGAAAGAAACATCCTTTGTAATTCCGTGCTCGATGTCAAGAATATTCTTCAGGTCGTCTTGGGGTTGCTAAATAGTCTGATATTATGCAGTGACATTTATGCCAGTTGAAAAAGTATTGCTCACAAATACCTTAAACTCCGAATCGTATGGAGACAAGAGTTTTAAAAAAATAGTAAAATAATGAAATAGTTTATTGATGCCGTAGATGTCATTGGATTCTAAAATAATAAATCTTTCATTTTTTATTTAAGTTAATTTAACCTCATTTGAAAATTGTTATATTAAAAATGTTTTATCCCAATATAATAATATAGCGGAGCGCTCCCTGATCAACTTGCGAAAATTTGTAATCTCTCACCATTATAAAAATATTATTCATTATTATGGGAACAGTAATGTTGGTATGTAAATGTTCATAAATGGAAATCTTCAATCCTACATTTTCACTATTTTAAATAGGAAGATAACTTTACTCACCGACTTTTGCGAAAAATGAAGTTTTTTCTCGCATCACGCAAAAAGTACTTAAAAGGTTGAAACGAAACCGTCACAAAGGTATTTTTTATGTTGGGAACATGATCTAGGCTACTTATTTTGATAAGACATCATAGATTGGAATTGGACACTAAATTACAAAACCGAGCTTAATGTTATTGAAGTACAGGTAAATGTCGCATATTTTACTTTGTTGTGGGATTTCGAGGGTTCAAGAAAGAGCTCATTTCCGGAGAGTTGTCGTTTGATAAAATATAAAATTATTTTCAAATGTCCCGCTTTACATGTAATAACTATCTCTTATCTGCGTTTTGTTTCCTAGAGTAAGAAGCAATGTCAGTTGCACAAAGAGTTTCGATGTATACGATCAGTGTAGGGTGCTGAATCATTTCCAGTGAAGCCTGAATACGTGCAAAGAAACCTTCCCCCGAGTCTCATAAACAAGAATTCAAATGGCCTCACATAAAAAGTCGACGATCATGTGGCCAAGGCGTTGGTCTCATCATTCCGGGAATGTTTGTCGTGGTGTCGTCGTACAGGCATATGAAAAGTGCGTTGGTACGCCCACATGGTGGAACCACTCTTCATCACGTTCGTGCAGTGACAAATTTTCCAAGAACTGCACAAATGCTACTTCCAGGATGGTTATGTACCTGGGGCACGTTAGGCGATACGGGGGAATGATCGGCCGAATCAAACAACCAATGACACCAATTGATACATAAATTCTGAACCAATACTGGACTGTTTGCGAATGTGAGGTACAAGGATTTTCTTGAATACAAATGTGGCTATTTTGACGAAAACAGTTTCCAATGTGAATTGTGATTCGTGAGACAAATGTAGCCAGGAAACTTGGTAAAGGCGATACAGAGAAGTAGAAACCACGAACAGAAATTAACACGTAGCGCGGATCTTCGGGTCTATTAGCATGTACAGTCTTGGAGTATTAAGGGAAGTTGCTATTTATGAGGAACATGCCAAGGGCTTGGTAGGCATTTGTGGTATCGGCAATATTAAAAGTACTTATTGATAGATTGTCTTCAACCTTCTCTTCAAATTTGCGAGTGCAGTTAATGTTTTTTGTTTTAAAGGTTTTATTCCCGCAGCCGTTGCTCTAATCCAGTGATCTCCAAACTTTTTATCTCGAGAGTTGAAATAGAAAATCGCGGCAGTCAGGTGGGTTAATTTATCGCAAAGGCTCAATCTCTTGCATCTTATTACAGCATTATTAGGAAAGCCAACGATTTTATGTTTACTAAAAAGCTAATCGACAAAAAATATTTTAAAGTATGTTAAACAAACATTTGATAAGGAAGTGAATTTATTATTTTAAAAAAAATCTCCGAGTCAGTTTTTTACATGTCATTTTTTGGTAGAGGTGAAATGTGTGAAGTTACTTTAGACCAACGATATTTGTCCACTTTGTGTCGAAATTCGATAGCTCGGATAGCAGAATGGATTTTAAGAGCCAATCAGATAGCCATGGGCATGTCAATAACCCTTCGCGGGCCGGACCAGTCCCGCGGACCTTAGTTTCAAGACACCTTCTAGTACGAACGTTCGTAGGAGCTCCTGAAGATGTAGGCTGCTAATTCCAGCGAAACGATGAGTTTTTACAAAATTACGACGCTGCTTAATACTCCGAAAGAGTTTTTAAATGTTGATCGAGTTAACCGTGAAAGTCTGCATCACTATTTTAAAGTTACTAAAGGTTTTTTTCTAAAACTTAAAAATCTTTATAATTGTTAAATGTAAACGTGTTACTATACAAATCCGTTTTATTCTTCTGTGGTATTCGTTCTTTGATTTCTTACATCCTCTTGTTAATTTTTTTATTTATGACCCACCCATGTTGTGATTACTAATCTCACACCTTTGAAACTAAAAGTGGTTCATCAATTTATAATCCCCTTCATTTGGATGAATAGTAGCGCGAAAAGAATATAAGTGTAATTAAAACATAATTTATTTTAAAGCTATTTATGTATGTAGTAGTCTTTTCAAATGAAAGAACTGTAAACTATTAAAAGATTTCAAATGCAATATCTGATTCCGTTTTGATTTACTTACTTTTCTGTATTGTATCGGTGTGTCGATACTTTGCTAATGCATAGTATTCCTTTTATAAGAATTTCCTGATAAACATCAGAGATTTAATTACTTCATTTCCCTCTGAAAAAATCCTTATAAAACTTAACAAACAAGTCCGAATTAAGCGCTGAAAGGATATCAATCGGATTTCTTGTAAATTCTGAAGAAGCGTATGAAGAATTTCGTACTGTATAGATCTTATGTATTATTTTTTAATATAAATTTCTAAATACGTACTTCCAAAAATTCAAACATTTTGAGAACGAAACGCGCCAAAATTTTGTGATTTTTTGATAATTCCTCCATATTCAAACGCAATTTGGTAGATGAATATTAAGTACGAATCATTTTATAGAAATATTTCATTTGATCCGTTCAGAAGTGCCTGGGCTACCAGAGACGGAATAAGCTGCAACCATAGTTGGACAGTCCATCACAGCGTTGTAGCGCAGAAAATAAAACTTTGAAATAAAAAAAAACTGGGATATGATATAATAGATAATATTTATTATCTCTTATTCATTTATATTTAAAAAATAAAAAATAAAAAAGGAACGATCATGTATTCAATGTAAAAAATCATTTTTGAAGGGTTGCAATATAGGAAACGGTCCTTTGTATGTATAACATTCACGTAGAAAATGTAAAAATATTTGCTGCATTAAGTCATATACTTTAAGGGAAATCTAATGTTAATTAACTGTTCGTGCACAGAAGAGATAATTTTTCTTTATTTAGTCATACTGATATAGCCACTTAAGCGTCTTTTTGGTCTGCATCATGAGTTGTAGTAGATTTTCGAGCACCCTCTACTCGTGTATTGAGAATATATGAATTGCTTGATTCGGAAATGATTGTCACAACTAATTTTACTTAACTATTTTTAAAATATATTTTATCCATTATGTTTCTAAAATAATCCTATTTTTCATTCGCAGTCGTTATCCGGACAACAATGAAGAAACATTTAGCCATCATGTGAAAAGGTCTAACTATTGACAAATGATAAACTTTATTGTCAAAAAAGCAGTTGAAAACTGCGTATGATCACGTGGGAGGTAATACACTAATTTACTCTCCGGAAACAAGCAAGAGACCATCCCGTCAATTCCGATCAAGGGCTCAAGGGCAGTGGCGGATTTAATATTTATAAAATATATTATTTAATAAATAAATACTGTAATCCATTTATTATTCCAAAATAAATTGTAGATGTTATGTGCAGTGACGATTCGAGATAAATAATAACAAAAGTTTTAAAAAAGACTCCCACCCAAGGAAAACCCGCAACTACACGGAGGAAAACCGGAGAAAAACTGGGGCCAGGATGGGGCTACAGAGGTAATGTACACAACCGTACTAAGGTTGCGTACAGCTAGGAGAAAAAAACTTATTGAAAACAAAAAGGAGCAGAAACACTACGCACGAGAAGTGGAATTTAATCTTTCTTTAGAGTACTATAACAATAGCGTGATAAGGTACAGGAGATATTAACATCACCTACATCATCCGTCATTTGAAAAACAATATTTATTAGGAAATTGAAACACTCATTAACTTCCTTTATTAAAATATGTATATTTTCACATTATAAAAACAGCACATTAAAAAGTTTTAACCGCGGATTTAAAGGGATTAAATCTTAGATCTTTGGGAAGGGAATTATACAAAACTATTCCTGAATGATTTGGGCCTTTTTGACAAAGAGTTGTTGACACGCCAGGTAAAAAGTTCTGTCTTAACTAACACGACTACTTCATAAATGTATATGCAAGGGAGAGGGAGGTTATTTAATTCTCTAAATAAAGGTTTACGTGAACTTCGGGAGTAAGATTTACATAAAATCCGAACTATTCTCTTTGGATTCTAAAAGTTTGAATGCTCTGAGTGGATTGGCCCCAGAAAATAATGCAGTACCGTAAATTAGAATAAATATTTGTAAAATACACGCAGTGAGAAACGTGTTGACTAACAATGTTGACTGAAATTCGAAATGCATAGCACAATTCTCTTAGTTTGGCATTCAGATAATCAGTAAGCAATTCCATTTGAGGTTATCCTGAATATGAAGCGCTAAAAAATTATCTTGACTGTTTTTATTTAGGTACTGTTTTGTCAGTATTAACTATGAGACGATTTGAATGAAACCAAGACGAGAGGATGGATAGAACGTTTTGCGCATTGATATGTTTACATAGCAGATATGTACATCAGCAAAGGACGCCAGTTTGCGGTGGATGACATATCATTTACGAACAATAAAAAGAGGATAGGGCCTAGAATTGAACCTTGAGAAACTCCGCAAGTAAGTGGCTTTGTTTCTGGAAGGTAATGTTGATATACTTTAGTTTCAACATGGGAAATTTCAACTTGCTGATAGATATCGTTCAATTAGGAAGTTAGCTATGTGCCAATTCACGAATGCCGTATGAGAGCAGTTTTGAGAGAAGTATTTCGTGATTGATTACATCGAATGCCTTCGATAAATCAAGAAAAATACCTTCAGGATTATCTCCACGGTCAAAAATATTAGTTACATCAAAAAAGAAAATTTGGCGTTGTTAGTTGAAAGGGTTTTAGCTTTGAAAGGGATTAAATTTAACATTCCCTACAGAATTTAAAGAAATTACAAAATACGTCTTCATTCTAAATTACGCCGATTCATTTATTTCTTTAGTTAATATATAATTGTTTCCTCTATATACCTATACGATTGCTAGATGTGACAACTTAAATCTCCCTTTATTATCATACGAATTAACTTATATTTACGTCCTAACTTACTTCAATGGTTGACTTGTTTAACTCGAGAAATATTTTCTCCTTTATTTTAACCATAAAACTTGCTTATATGATCTTACTATTTCATATTTCATAGTTTTCATGAGATTTCACTAATTCTTAATGAAATTGTACATGTTTTAACGTTTGGAATGTACATTCATTGGAAAAGAAGTTTTGCGGCAAGAAGTATTTCTTTTTTATTGAAGTTTTTTATAGTTCTCATACCTACACTTTTTACAGAGTAAATTTCGTTAGAGTAAAAAAAATGCTACGAGTAACTTAGGCATCAATTAAATATTGTTACCACGGTTTATTAATTTTTACACACGTATATGGAAGTTCATTTAAACTCCATAAACTTTATTGTCAAAAAAGCGGTTACAAACTGCGTATGACCACGTGGAGGACAATGAACTAATTTACTCTCCGGAAGCAAGCAAGGGACCATCCCATCAATTCCGATCAAGAACCCTAAGGCAGTGGCAGATTTAACATTTCAACATACTCCTAACTATAAAAAATAGTTTGACACGTGTTATAGTATGAACAAATACCAACAAATATTGTATTTAATAAAACATAGAAAAGTCATTTCAAAAGTACGTATTATTATCAAGCTATAAATCACTCGGAAGGTATTGTTGATAATTCGTAACTATTAAATAACACAAAATTCGCAAATAATTATTTCAGTTAATGTCGTCCCGAGGAAAGAGCATAGCGAGGCTTTATAAAAAATTCGCCTCTACCCGAAGGAAAACCGGAGAAAAACCCGGGTCTGGATGGAAAAAAACCCGGGCCATTTGTTATTTATTTGTTCATGCAAGGTAAGAGTTATGTTCCTCAAAGAATTAAATATGCATACAAGTCATTGAAAGCATTTTTTATTATTTTTTTTATTTTTTTGGCGAGTTTGAGGCCATGAAACCTGCTTTTCCACCTAACGGAATCGGGAAGGAGAGATGTTGGGACCAGGGAAGGTATGGTTCCGAACCGACGTTGGTCTGGAGCAGGTGAGGGAAACCCCATCTGAAAACCTCACCTAGTTCTGCCGAGCATTGTTTGAACTCCTCTCAGTGGTATCTACCGCTGTCACCAGGAGACCAACACTGCAGTGCTGTCGATACGGAGAGTCTCAATTTGAACAAGCAACCCAACTAGCGCTCAGAGCAAACATTCTTCTGTTACTATTAATACTTAAAATTACTTAAAATGTTTATATTATAAGTTATTCAAGCGAAAAATTCCCGGTCGCTTTTCTCTCATACTCGCGTTGATAAGAAATGGAAATATTCTAAAAACACTCACTTATAGTCATGAGTAAATTGTTAAATTGTAACGAAAGCATGTGATGTTCCAACAAAAAACTTCTCTTTCCCCCTTGAGCAAACTATTTACTCATCTGTCAAGGATTTTCAGAGCTGTATGAGGAACAAACCAGGGAATGAATAATACGCCTCTCATGTCCTACATTGTTTAGGTACGGAGGTTAAGAAGTACGAGGAGAGTGTAGATATGCAGCATAAGAAATAAAGGGTGGGCAAAACAAAAACTGACTCGGAAAAGAATTATTGTTAATGAATAGACCTTGTTAATGAATAGGAGAACCGCCCTTTACAGTAAATGTTGGAAATGACCACTGGTGAGAGTATGGATATTTCCATCAGTACACCGCCTTGGTGAAACCACACAACACCTCCACAACTGCACACATCACCTTGAGAAAACTTGCCTTGTTGCGAGTGCATGAGGTATTCTCCTTAAGGAGATGATAGTAGAGGCAGTAAAATCTCCTGGCCACCACGATCGTCTGGTCTCTCTCCCTGTGATATTTACATGTGGGGCAAATTGAAGGGAAATAATCCACACACACTTGAAGAGCTACAGCAGAAAATTGAAAACGCTATTGCTGCTATCCCTCAAGCAGAGATGCTAAGTGAGTCTCTAAGCGATTTGAATAAATCGAGCCCAGCACTGCATCGACCTCAACGCTGGCCATTTCCAGCATTATCTGTGATGGGCAATTCTCCTTTTCATTAACAAGGGTCAATTTCGTGTCAGTCATATAAATATTTTGTGGGTCAGTTTTATTTTGTGCATCCTGTTCAAGGAAGTGCAGAAAGAATAAGACGAATTTAGGTGCCCGGGTTCATAAAAATGTTTCTTCTTCTCCTAGTGCAAATTGGGACAAAATATTTTTGGATAGGAAAAATTATTTGTTGTTACGAATTTGAGACTTATTTCTGAATGTAAAACTAACAGAAGTGAATTGTATGTAGTAATTCCATTCTGCTTTAGAACAGCGCTGTCCAACTATCAGCCCGGGGACCACACGCGACCAGTGAAACATTTTTATGTCGAGTTCTAGAACATTTTACATTAAATTTTTCATTAAATGTTGGGGAGTGCAACTTAGTGTTATAAATCTATGTAGAATTAATATTTGACGTGACATGTCCAGTGATAGAAAATCGAAAATCGAGTTTGAAATTAACGTGTCATCCATAATAATATGAAAACATTTAAGTACAGTAATAAAAATTAAAAATACTTTTTAAATAAAAAAATGCTTTTTAATTTTTACAGCTTGAAATAATATAAATTTATTGATGAGAACCAAAATGTCGCGTGACGAAAAAAAAGACCCATTGGTTTCATTCGTCGGGAAACATTTTGCCTAACACCATCCAGTGCTGGCCCTCCGATCGACCTCAATTCGCTTGCATCCACAATCTCTTAATTTTTCAATTTTTGAAAATTTTCTCATTTTTTAGTATTGAGTGTCACGAAACCTACATGGGTATGATTGTTCGGAATGTATGTAAATCTTTCTGATTTCATCAAAATTCATCATTTGGAAATTTCATGTGTGAACATGTATATATTAGAGATGATTAAGATCCCAAATACCATCAATTGTCCAAAAAGACAAAATGTAATGACTTGACCAAGTATCCACAACTTTCAAGATTAGGATAACAAACGGGTAAATCAAACTAAAGGTATTTTCATAATGATTTTGTCATGCCCCTCTCGGGTGTCATCGTAATACTTCAGTACAGTCACAACTTATTATTTTGAATTCAGTATCTCGAAAATTGCTTTTCAAAGTTAATCATCATAATATTATAGAAAGGAGCATTGAATTTTTGAAAATGGGGTGTGATGTGTGAAGAAAAGTTAAGAGACAAGAGCATGAAAATTAACCACCTAGGTTATAGGATGAAACTTCTTAGTGTAGGCAAGATAAAAAATACTAATTTTTTGATTCCAGTATTCTGATTTGAAAAAGGGGCAAATGGTCAAAAATGTCTCGGAAAACGGAGGAAACTTAAATTAGTATTCAAGTAAATGATTGTGAGACCAGAACTGTCAATATTCAGCAAAGCAGATAACACGCAGTCTGACCCCATTCCAGCTTTCAAACAATTGCTCAGCAGTCATAAGTGAACCAAACAGATATCCCAGGGACTTGCTCCCCATTATTGATTCAACTTCCATGATGTTAAACAATACATAAAAATTTATATTTTACGAGTATCTATATTCCTGTATTGTCCAACGCAACGTTTCGTCTAGCAGCCGCAGGCACGAGATCGTGGTGACTTGCAACAGGGATCTCAGTCGTTAGATTTACTTGTGTCTGTATTTTGTACTCTAATTTTAAGTTTTGCGTGTGAGTTTTTGCGTTTCGTGTTTTGGCCCCGAAAATACCGGCACATTTGAAATGATTTTATTAGAGACCTAATGCAGAATTTGAAAAAAAAAAATTCAATTTATCTTGTATGTAAGTGATTAATAACGACCAATTAAAGCAGATACAAGTTTTTATGTATTGCTTTATTATCACCAATTAAAACATATCTGTGTAAATATATCAAAAAGATTTCCCTAGTTACAAAATAAAACACTTCAATAGAAACACATACAACAATTTAAAACTTGTCAAAATTATCGAAACGTCGTGATATTAACACGTTTTTAATTGTTCTGTGTATTTAGTGTATTATTTAGTGATTAGTGAAATGTTTTTGAAGTGTTTCCACTAAGATTGGTGATAATAAATTAGCTCTGCTTTAATTGGTCGTTATTGATCACTTACATTGTATTACTATGAACGCGAAGATGGACAATTCATATTAATATACCTTACTATACAGAAATTAATTTGTTATTTTATCATATTAGAAAATTACTTCATAATGAAAGCTGTTTCAAATTTTATATTCCACATATTTTTTATATTGTTCAGATATGTCTACGATGAAACATGAATCAACGGTTTATGTTCGTCGATATCTTTCAGACAATTACATACACAGTTGAGCTATGTTTGTGGAAAATTTATTTAACAGTGTGATTGATTACGTACTGGAACCGGTAACTAAAATATTTTTCAACTTGAAATCTGAAAGATGTGAAAAGCATAAAAGAAAACTTTACATATGTCACACTGAATACGATCATACAAAATATTCAACGAACAGAATCCTCATCATTTAAATTTGAAAAATAATTGAATGAATCAAATTAAGATTATACTCAGCATTTCCCGGTCGATAACTGACAAAGATTTTGTTTATTTCATATCCAAGTGTTGTTATAGGCATCGGGAATTTTCAATATGAATCAGAAACTTTCAATTTAACAAAGTCTAGATGAATTGTGAAATTAATTATTTAGTGTATGTTAAAGATATAGAATCCTCAACTAGAGGTCATATCTGGAGACCGCCAAAAGTGTATGTGGCTTAAGTCTTTTACACAATTCTACTGTATCAAATTTATTTATTTATTTAAGGTAGCTATTTAGCAACACAGGTTATCAGCGATCACAAGTAATATTGTTATAGGACAGGATTATATGACTTGTATAAAAAGTAATCACTGAATAAGATTGACTAAAATGCTACATTATACAAAAAATATATCACTAACAACAAACGTAATAACTGAACACATTTTGCAAAAAAACAAAAAAAAACTTAATAAACTTAATAAAGAATAAACCAATTTAAATGAGTTTTGAAAAGAAGAGGTTGGGGGGTCTACATGTATCTCCACAAAACGGACAAGGCTCAGAATCTGTCTTCATCAGGTAGATGTGATTGAGGTTGAAGTGACCAATCCGCAACCTATTAAAAATAGTTTGATCTCTTCTTCCCAAGGTGAATTTTTCCCAAGGTGAGGGAAGGAACATTACGTATTTGATTTCCTTACATGATGCAATTTCGTAAGTTTTTGTCTCCATTCTAAATCCCATAATATTAAAAGTGTTGACCTGAATAGTTCTCAGCGATTTTTCAAGATATTTTCATACCATTTTCAATTTCAGCGAATGAAGTTGTAGCTTTTGTGTTCATATTTGCTTCTTCCTTTTCCCGTTATTCCCTTGTGTTCAGGGACTAATTTCTACAGTATTATTCCACTCATGATAAGGATGATGAACACTTTCAAAACAAGAGGAAGACTCACTATCTATATGAGCTCAGAGAAACCAACTCAACTCCTTTTTCCACATCTTCAAAATTTTCTAAACCCTTACAATTGTATTTACTACTTCAAGTGTTGCATACTTTTCGTTCCCAGTTTAAATTATAATCGCTGTCTAAATTATATTTCGCAAAACCTCCAAAGACACTTTCCCACCATTAAACTCAGGATTTAAGCTGACTTGACTTTAAAAAGAAAAACAGGTACTTGCGTAAAATTTCAATCACCCATCTCCCTCCCTTCAAGCAGAATTTAAGTACTTCTTGTTGGCATTTCGACCGCTTGATTGAAGAAAGAGAAAAACAGCATTCTGCGTGAGATATAGGTGAAAGACCCCATTCCACTAAAAAAAGAATACTGGTACTTCGTGATGAAATTTTGCATACATGTCGCACAAAATAAGAGGAAGAAGCTATTTGTTTTTAAATACCCCACTTTCCCGCTCCTTAAAGCAGAGTTTTTGTAGTTCTTGATAAATTTTTGCACATTGATCAATATAAGAGGGAAATCACTGTTCACAATGCCGTTTAACTCCGAAGTTTAACGTTGGGGTGGAAATGGGGTGGTATATATCAATAATCGATCGATATCCGTGGGGAAGTCTTAATTCTTAGGGTCGATGCGATTGAAACTCCGATGCCCCTTTGAGGTATATCTCGCAGGGGAAGGGGTAATATATTACCACCTTGTACCCAAACAGATGAAATGGGAAGGAGGTGCCGTAATATAAGTGGAATACAGTCGAAGTGAATTTGCGTTTATGAAATCGCTGATTCAATCTCTCTTTGATTGAACCACTGTTTGACAAAAAGGGTCATGTCTTTCAGGCATAATTTTGCAAAATTCCCTTCCAAAAATATAAAAGATATTAATGAACTGAATCCTTTAAAATTCGCATTAAAAGTTTTCTAACGCACTATTGCTTCAATAATGTGAAAGAAATGACTGATTTTTTAAAAAGAAGTTAGTGAGAGATTCAATTTACCAATTAAAATTGTTTTCCATATGATTTCGCATTATGTAAGAGATGTTAATTTCTCCTATACTTACGCCATTGTTGTAGTACTCTAAACACTGATTAAATTCCTTTTAACATGCATGTTGATTTATATCCTTTCCATTTATAATAGTATATTTCTAACTGTACGCAACCTTGGCACGGTTGTATACATTATTTCTGTAACCTAATCCATCCCGGGGTTTTCTCAGGTTTTCCTACAGGTACAGGCGGATTTTCCATACACATGAGTGTCATTTAAAACTTTTGTTATTATTTATCTCGAATTTTCACTGCACATAATATCTACGATTCATTTTGGGATAATAAATCGGTAACTACGCATTTTATTAAATATTTTATAAAATTTGCCATTGCCTTTGACCCTTGATCGTAAACAAGCAAGGGACCATCCCATCAATTCCGAAGAGTAATTTAGTTTATTATCCCCTACGTGGTAATACGCAGAATGCAACTACTTTTTGACAATAAAGTGTATTTATAATCATTGAAGATGAATTTCTTGTAATTTTTAATTTGTATTTGTATAATCTGGAAATCGCGAAGAAAATGTTTCTTTACTAAACGATGGCAAAATCGTAACAAATCTTCAGTACATCGCAAATTGTTCTCACTTCTCAGAAGTTGGTAAAATAACGAACTCAATATATCCAAATCAATGTCCTCCAATTATATCCACCCACGTACCCAATTCTATGT
>NNCF01127703.1:893580-904450 GCA_002313205.1 Laupala kohalensis | reverse complement strand
TATTTTGCAAACGTGTACTCCCATTTACGTTACGGCATTACCTTCTGGGGTAATTCCGGTCACAGTATTCAAACTTTCAGAATTCAGAAGAGAATAGTTCGAATAATTTGTAAAGCTCACCCCCGAAACTCTTGTAAACCTTTATTCAAGGAATTAAATATCTTAACACTTCCCTGCATTCATATTTATGAAACGGTCGTGTTTGTTAAGACCGAATTCCTGAAGTGCCACCCTTGCTTTATACGAAACAGTCTCGTGCACGAACACAATACTCGCAATAGTAATAATATTCATCGGCCTAGAGTGTCAACCACTCTTTGCCAAAAAGAACCGCATCATTCGGGAATCGTTCTATATAATTCCCTGCCCAAGAATATAAAAGACATTATGAAATTGAATATCTTCAAATCCGCGGTTAAAAACTACCTCCTGCACCAGTGCTTCTACACTGTAAAAGAATTCATTGATTTTAATAAAAGTTAAATCCGTCTTGTACTTTATCACGCCATTGCTGTAGCACTTTTTAAATAACTTATAACAATTTCAAAAACTATTTTCTTGCATGGTTGTGTTGCCGTATGGCTCATATTAATTTTGTTTTATGCGTACTCAACTTCAGTACGGTTGTGTGCATTAATTCTGTAGCCCCATCCTGGCCTGGGTTTTTCTCCGTTTTTTCCTTCGGGTAGAGGCGGATTTCTTATACAGGTTCTCTAGGTTTTGTCTAGGGGCGTGTTTATTGTAATAATAAATCGTGAATTTAGTGTTTTTTCAACTCTTATGATTTTTAAACACTATATTCAGAATAATCTATACTTCGATAATAACTTGTACATGTAAATTTACAAACATATTTGCGTTAAATTACAAACATATTGACATTCTATTAGTATTATAACTCGGAGCTAACTTTCCATCTTAACTTTTGCTGAAATTTTTCAATTCGCCTATGTCTTAGGGCCCTTGATCGGAATTGATGGGATGGTGCGTTGCTTGCTTCCGGAGAGTAAATTAGTTTATTGTCCTCCACGTGGTCATACGCATTCTGTACTGTTTTTTGACAATAAATTTATTATTATTATTATTATTATTATTATTTTCACTGCTGTAATGGGATCTAGGACGTTTCCTGCGGTGAATAAATAAAAAAATTCGCTGCAATATATGAATTTTCTGTACATTCGACTGATTGTAGTTCGATGAAAGTCTACATGGACGGTGTGCCCATTTCTTAATTCGTTTCTCGTAAATGAAAGGGTATGATGACTCCTTCCTATGTACTTAGTGAAGAGTGAAATCTGGGGACAGGAATTGTGAGTCGAAGAGAAGCGATGTCAAAATCGTGCAGTGGCTCCGTAATTATATCTTAGAGCACGTGTGGGGATATCCAAAGTACGCAAGTTTTACAAGAGTAAGTAAATAGTAAAATTATATATTATTGTTAACCTAAATAGAAGAAATATTTGCACCATCTCTATTTATAAGGAAGAGGGTTTCGGGCGGTGTATGTGTGGGTGTGGGTGTGTTTGTCCGTCTTTTATAGAAATCTACAGTTTAATTCCGAGTAAAGTGAAAAATTGCACACATGAGTTTCAAAACTCTTGGAAGAGCACTGTTTACTTGATATTTCAAAAAAAACACTCCCTCCCCCTTTTTTTACTTTTCGAATTTTTGTCATGTTTTTATATCTCAGGAACTAATTGAGATATCATCTTGATTTTCTTTCAGATCCCCAACAACGCCGTGTAGTTTTGCTAGTAATTGCTATGAATGACCAGATTCTGTCTGAAAAGCCCCCAAGTTCTTCGTGGACCACCAACTGCCCTCTGTGGACCGTGAGTTGGTTTAAAAAGTAGAGGAAAACAAAACCTGCCGTCTCACTGTACATCGGCTCCCGAATTCTATTCATCTTTTCTGTAACTATCTGTGAATATATTAATTTTATTAATATGTCCATTATTTTCATAATATAAAACGCAACGTCTCTTTTCTCTGTCCGTTAGTAATCTTATCACTCGAACACCACTGATGCGATTTACGATATTTTTTTAAATATAGGTCTATCCACAAATGTTAACAAAAATATATAATTATAATAATACAGTGTCTTTATTCTGGCGAGAATCTGACCTAAAGGTTATGTAAGTCGTAAGGTTAAGACTTATATAAGAAAATGTATTAAAAATAGACGTCTTAAAATATATTTTAAATATCGAGAATTCAGGGAAAAAATCTTATGATCTCAAATTTCTTTCTTTGGACCGTATCATTATTTTTCTACATTTCGCCTTTCCTCTGTCAACCCTATTTCTGAGCTCACGCCAGGATATATCCAATATCGTATTTTATCGTTAATTCTCTTGTCTTCACGTAACTTCTCTCACGCCTTTCCAATTTCTATAACGCAACGCTAATTTTATTTATCTAATAGCAGATGTAGGATAACCAACAAGGCACGTAACGTAGATATAAACTATCTTTAAATCGTAGCGAATGAGCGAATTTGAGCTAATATTTCAGATTTTGGAAGTACCTTTCTGAAATCGAGCCGCAGCGGTGTGGTTTACACCATCTCTGTTTATAAAGAAGAGTGTCTCGGGCGGAGTATGTGTGAGGAAGTGTGTGTTTGTACGCTGACGCGATCATCGGTGGTAGAATAAACATTCAATTATTTTTGAAGAAATATTGCCGACAACAGTCTTAATAATGAAGGGCTAGTTGACATCAAAAATGACCTCTAAGCGATTCTTTGTCATGATTCTGGAATCGAAGATTGTCACATTAAGAGTACTTCCTACATACTTTTGTCATGAAAGTGACACTTACGGACTTAAAAAGAATTATACTTCATTGATTAAAATATATTGTTTTCCAACTCTATTGCGATATCTGACAGTATTTTAAGGTATAAAAATTTGGGATTTCGTTCGATGCTTGATATTCCGTGCCTAAACAATGTTGTTAAAAAATCACCTATATGCATTTTAAACTTCTGTGAAACGCTTCTATTCTACTCCGCTGGAATGTCTATATGCATCAGAAAGTTCGATGCATCTTTCGAACACTTCTCGATCAGAGCGGGGTACGTACACTTCGAACTGATTGATTGAATGACAAATAGTTAAAGATTTGCGACATTTAAGGGACAATTTTGTGATTTAAAGTTCACAATGTTTCGATTTTATATTGAAGTCGTCGTCAGGTGGAACAAATTGTAATAAGAAACATAACAACAGAACAATTTCACATGATATTAAACGTAAATAGAAACACAAAATGTTTACAAAAAATCAGAAACTACTCAGACATGTTATAATATTGTATTGTAAATTGCAGATTGAATTTACGCACAGACAGAGAAAAGCTAACTCCCGAGTATGGTGTTTATAAAATCATTTCTGATATGCAATGTTTATAATAAATAACTTCTTTGTGTTCCATTGCACAATTTTAGCAAGGCGATGAAGGGTAAAATACTCATAATGTCATGTAATTAGTTATCCTGAAGGTGATGCAAGTACAATGAAAAGTATTAAAAAAACTGAATATAAAAGTCTGGGGCGCTTATCTACGTACTCTCATTTATTTAACATGAGGTGTTATTTATTGTCCACAAAATTGTTTGTCACCACAGTAATCTAAAGCCATATTACATTGGATTATCTTGAACATTTAGTTATAAAACTTAGATACCTAGGGTGTTCCTGAACTCACATTCAATAAGGTAAAAAAGAAAACATCTTTAAAAAAATAATTTAGACATACTTTTAATGGCTACACTGAATTACAACGCACAGTTAAACATTTTTGTTGTTTCCGCGAGCCGTCCCTAGGGGTGCAAAGTATGTCTTACCCTCATAGTGCTTGTTGTCATATAGCTAGTTATCTGTGTATCAAGTTTGGTTGAAATTGCTCCAGACACTCCAAAGTTATGGTGGAACACACGTATAAAACATTCCAACCCCCATTTCACCCCGTCAGGGGTGGATTATCGTAAAATCCGTCCTTAGCGGGTGTCTACTCCCTAAAAGAAATATACCTGCCAAATTTCAAGTGTACAGACTTTGTAGCCTCTAAGATTTCGTGTTTAGTCAGCGAGTGGTATTTCGCGTTTATACATGTATGTATCTTTGTTACGGCCAGCGAGGACCAGGTAGTGCTAATGAGGATCAGGTATTGATTTGAGTTTACTCACTAGAAACATCGCTCAGTTTGAGAGAGGATAGATATAATCCATATTACTGCACCCGAGTATTACAACTGCGGTGGTTAGTCGCTACAAATTTTATCAGACGCGTAGACTCAAGTAGTTCAAGTTACATCCTTTTCAAGAAAATTAGTCCAGTAACGTGTTTTCTTGATGTAATTTTTAAATACTGTTATTTCGGAAAGGAAAAGGGGAAATATGAAACAATAGGAAATCAATATAACTTTTAATGCTCTAAAGTACGATTCTTCATTTGTGTGATTTGCTCCATCCGGTTACGCAGAAAAGGAACGAAAAGAAAAAATCTGGGGGACATTTGCGTATTAATGTATTTGATGAAACTTGAACACATAAACTTGTATAATCAAGTCTCACGCAACGATTCCACCTGATCAACTACACACGTACAATAACTATGTAGCAATTAATTTTTCCGTTCAAAACTCGAACTAATTAAGTAACAAATTTAGTGATGCATCACTTCAAGCAACAGTCTTATTGTCGCTACGGGGGTGATTTTTCATGGAAACTCACACGGCATTTTTTAACTCACAAAATCGCGAAGGACTCGAACCAAAGACCTCCTGCTATGGCAGCAGATGTGCAACCGCTCCACCACCCGCCTCGGCTCCCAAAACCCGTACACAACACCCACCTGGTCTGTTCTGGTAAATCTGTTTCACACCCCTTGGTGAGATAAGTGACCACAGATGGCTCCCTATATTTGAAGCACGTGTGGGATATGGTTGGCGCACCTCACAATAACAACATGAACAATGATTGTCTTTTTATCTAAACTCCTGGAAACTCAATTATGTTAGAAAAATGGTTTAACTTTGAAACCCTGACGAAGTAAATACCGACGTCTTCTGTGCAGACTTCGAGTGATATATGATTTAGATAAGAACTTCTTAAATTTTCAGTTACTGTTGAGAGTCACGAAAATTTTTAATTACTCTCTTCGCCCAGACAATCATCTAAAACCAGATATTCATTAATATTAGGGTGAGATTACGCTATAATAAATTATCACTACGGCATAGATCTTCCATTTTATACCACAGACTTACGTGTGTTTGAAATTGCTTTCTCAGCAATACACTTACAGTAATACAATGATATCTGAAAAATCTAAAATAATTCCTGAAAAACGTTGAAATTGCATTAATATATGCGGAATCAAAAACTGGACCAAGAATAAATTCTCAACAGAAAGCAATTTCATCCTTCTCATTATAATTCAAGTATTTATCTTTATTTGTAAAAATAATATTGTTCAAATAGTTGTATAATAATTCATAGTATATTACTACGAAGTAATAAATTAATTCATCGTAGTATCAATTATTTATAATTTTTAATATATTGTAGATCTACTTATTCTCCATTCAAAGATGTAATATTGAATATAATTATAGTATTGCTATATTGGAGGTCGTATAAATTTTTTTCAGGTGGAGGACAATCGTCATAAAAATATTTAAGAATCTATGATGTTCATCATCGTATTAACCTATTTTTTTAAAAGGGGCCATTAATTTGACAATATTCTCCGGGTCGTAGATATTCCTTATTGGAATAGGATATCAACAAATACACATAATAGTGTATGTTTACATTAAATGTAAATATAACACTAATAATATATTTTCCCCGGAGTTTTCAAGGACTTCATCGGTTTGCGAGGATCAGTAAGTGGCAAGACTTGACTTCTGAATAATCAAGTCTTAATAAATAAATATAATTGTATGTATACACGCAGAATAAGCAGCTCTCCCGCTTTCTAATGTAATTAATGCAGAAATTGCTTTCTCAGCAATACACTTACAGTAATACAATGATATCTGAAAAATCTAAAATAATTTCTATGTTGAAATCATTCATGGTCCGCTAAGTATGACCGGTTTTGATCACAAAGGTTTCGAAAAGGAGACGTGATATAACGTAAAACACTTTTTGGGATGGGAAAACAATGATATCAGAAATTAACTAAGGAAGTGTACCTCAAGACTGTAAATACATTGTATTAGGGTCTGGAAATATGTGAACTACAATCACAGCTCCATACATTAAATGACTGTGATTAGAATACCAATGATTAATGTATATTGAGGTTTTTTCCAGTATTGTCTATGCGAAGTACAGTAGAAATCTATGAAATAATAAATTTTCCAGAAGAACATTACGTGACTTCCTCCGATACGATAGGTGTCTGATCGAAAGAACATCGATTTTCATCATATTACGCATAGTCAACATTCACAGTCTAAACGTGAATTATCAGCTACGAAGATTTGTTTTCAGTATTTTTGTCAATAAATTTAAAAAGTATGCTGGATCACAGCATTTTTATTAACTCCGTAGCAATTATGTACATTTGTTGAATATTAATTTCCCAAAAGATGAAAGATGAATTTTATGGTCCGGAGAGTGTCCGTTATATAGCAGTTTCACTATATGTAGAACAGTTTACAAATAGCTGAAAGTGAGCAGTAATATATAATAATTCGTCCATGAATGGTCGTAAAATTTTATAATTACTCTACCAAACTAAAGATATCTACACGCTACACCTGGTTTGAAGACAATCTAGTAAGAAGTTTCAGTTATATTGAAATCATACTGCATGTATTGCATATTTTCAATTTATGTCCTTCGGTTTAGTTTCACTCAAAAGTTCAAAGATCATGAAGCAAAATTTTTCGGATTGCTGTCAAAGCACTTTAGTTAGCGATACGGCACTACACAAAGTTCTAAAAATGGACTCAAGTATACATTACTATTTTATGTCTACCGTGACATTAAGAAGTTGGTAATCCGTTTGTCTATCCCTTAAATTACATCAATATTCGCACAAAAAATTTTAATATCGAGAAAAAATTGATTTATCACATACAATTCACTAAAATCCCATCAAGAATGGAATATACATGTATTTAAAAATCACAAAACTTCTCTCAGGAGAGGTCTTTCATACCTCATTTACTTTTCTATTTAAATACGTAGTTGTTGCAAAATTACACTAAATTACAAAATGTATGTTTATATCATTGATTAATAAAATGACAAGCATAATTTTTTAAATTCCATATCAAGTCTAATGAATGAAAAATTAACAAAAGCAACGTGATCCGTATCTTCGCGATTGTAATAATCACAAAGGAGAAATAACTCATGAGCTGATCATTGGAGCATACAAATTCTGAAATGATCACTCGCTCTGCTATACTCCAATCGCACAATAACTTTCTTCCCCAAAAACATCTAAAAGAGAGTAAAATATCCACAGGAGGTATTACACCAAATTATTACCCGTACATGATGCATGCATGATTACAAAGGCAATACTTGAACAAATGGTTAATTAACGAGTCCGATACTCTGTTATGAAATAATGGCTGCATTTATAATGCACTATCACGGACACCTGTGTTTGAAAACTATTTTGTAAATTATATTCATATTATACCACAATTTACTAAAATTAATGAATTATGTATAAAGGAATTTCTGTATTTGCTTTCTTTTTCGATCAAAGTGGCCTCCCACTAAATATTTTTACACGACTGGTTTCTTTCAATCAAGAGTATTGACATCTATCATATACAAACAGAAATGACCCTAGGGAAAAATGCTACAATACGCTCTACATTTTTTCTTAGTTCAATAAAATCATCTTCAGTATATTTTCATTCATTTATTAAGAACTTAAAGTAGTATATTGAAAATCTTAAGATAACAAAATGGCCCTTTTATGTGAAAACTATTACTTAACTACTAGATATGAAATTTTTTTTGAAACCGTACGTGGGGCATTTTGTACTGGTGTGTCTTGATAATACACCCCATGCCCCGCGGCAACAACTACAAAATTATAATGAAAATAACACAATTAAATTAAAATAACTAATAAAAATTGAACAAGCAGTTTTAGATTTGAGATCAATTTTCAATAATTATTATTTTTATCCTCCTCCCTTTTTATTAAGTCTCTTTTCTTGTTGTTGTTTTTTTTTTTTCAGAAACATTGCAAAGAGTTTTGTACATGGTTCAAAACATGTATCCAAGAATATCATGATGGACATTTGATCCAGACTTCTTTGGAAGTCATATGACAATTTTCTGTGCACATTACATACCTATTCTCGTCTTCGTCAGAATTGTCTTCGTTCGAGCCTCTTTCATAGTTATCACATAATGATTATTTTCTGATGATGACGAATGATCATGGTTTGCCTTATTCTTGGATTTTCCTGTTTCCTTCCCCTTCATTAACTTTTCACATTGCTTTGGTTTCTTTGATACTTATTTATATTTCTTAATTTTGTCTATCAACAACCTTTTTGGTACAGTCTCATCCTTATTTCTTATTTTTATTAATTTAATTACGTTATTCTCTTTTTGTATGTTTAATTGTATCATTAATGTGTCATTTGAACTGGGGTATATTATTCTCGAATAAACGGGTCATTTTGTAAATTTATGATTACAAAACGCCCCAGTCATGTGATCGCCACCATTACAGGGTGTTGATTGGAAACATTAAGATAAATAATAGCTTATTTACAGCTAAAGACACATTTGCAAGCGAAATTTGCATACGAATATTAGGATATAATGTAGGTGAATATGTATTGTACTCGCAACAAATTGTTTCAAAGCAGGCGGTAAAGATTTCCATTTGTCACCTATATGTCTTTCTCTGTGTATAGGTGCAATTGAGTGTATTGTGAAGTGGAGCATATTGTAGCGTTTTACGCTAATGTACTTGTTAGATAGACTTTAAATTCACTCGTGTGCAAAGTTTATGAAAAAAATTGGTTAAAAAATGACAAGACAAAGCTGAAGCAAAGACACTGTATCAAAACGGCGACTACGATACGAATATATTTGCAATCGTGATTCTCTCATTGAAATTCTAATATGAAAACCCTAGAAAAGAATATCAGATCAAACTGATATTCAAATGTCCAAAATCCAAATCCTGAAGACATGGGAGAGTCAAATAGTTAAGCTACGGAAAAAGAAAAAATATAGTTACATAGATGTTTACCTAAGTAAAGGAAAGAAAGATATTGAAATCATTTTTATGTGAAGATGTGAAGAAGTCTAACAAACTACTGTTCCTAATAAAACTGTTCCTACTAAATGCATTATTCCAAGTTTTGGAACAAATAAAAATTTATACAACTGGAGTTCCAAAATTTTAGTATCAAACGTTCAAGTTTCAAAAGTTCACTGTTCGTCAATGAATTGTTTGTAGAGATCTAAACCAATTTAATTTAAAACTTACTCATAAAAGACCATTCATCAGTCGTCTATTGCAAGTGTGAGCTCCGCACCTCTTTTTTGGCTATGTAATTTTTAAAAAGCGTATTACACGATTCAATATTGCTGCAAGAATATCCGACTTAAACCCGCTTTACACGTCCCATTTTACATATCGTATGTGGAATACACATCAGACAGGATGCAGAATACATGGAAATTTTCAAGCGTGCTCAATTTTTCAGTACGACTCGTACAAATTGACTTGCACACTCCTAGCGGCGTTTCTACTTACTAGTTGCGGCATCTGTGTTCTCTCGAGTTAGTTGTGAGGTTAAAATAGTAGTGCTTTTTTATGTTGCGGTGTTTTCTGGTTTGTAGAAGTTCGTAAATCAATCATAGAGAACAAAATATTATATTAAATCAACCATTCGTTTATCAATGCGGCCTGTTTACATATCCAGTGATAGGAAGCACAGTCGTGGATAGCTGTGGGTAGCGCTCCCCGTTGCGTTGAGATACAAATCATCCTAGCATCATCTATTTCTCGTCCAACATCGTGTAAAACGCTCATTTCGAAACGTGCAATTTCTGTACTCGCAGATGACGTCATTCACTTCACATTCATTTCTTGTACAACAACTGCACGCGAATTGTCTGCATTGTTAAGCCCTCTCTACACAGTTCATTTTAAAGAGGTTGCATTTAAAAAATAATGAAAAGCGTTCTTAGTTCTTTCTCTTTGTCACATACTCATAGGTAACAAAACATTTTATGATACATTGAAATATTTTAAAATGTTTATTTACTTGTATATTTATTTATTGTTGTACTCCTAATACTGATGAGAAAAGTTATTATGTTTAAGGTGAAATTTATCAGAATTTTTACCGAAAAGTATGCAATGCTAGAAAAGTGGATATTTTAGGTTGCTTTCCTCTCTAAAGCAAAAGTAATTTAATACTTTTGTGTAGGTTTATTTGTGTAGGTGGAAGATGGTCTTGCTGACTCCAAAGACAAGATCTTCCACCTTGTAACCTCATAAATAATTTGTATATAATGCAGGTTTGTAATAAGGTTTTATTTTCTTATGTAAACCTGATTGAGAGTCTCACGTCTGGAGACGTAGTGCTGGGCGTGGAGAGCTCGGCGTCGAATGAAATCCGGGATCGGTGACGGGCGTGGAGAGCTTGGCGTCGTGGTCGGTGGATTCCAGGTTGAGCTGCCCCGGGGATGAAGATCCTCGTTGCTGGTTCTTCACGTAGGAGAAATGTAATTCGGCTTGTCGCCAAATGTAGCAGTATTCCAGTTCGTGGACGTACGTGGTTAGCTAGTTGCTTTAAGATCTCAGAATTGGAATTGAGTACAATTCATCGAAGTTTGAACTGTCGTATT
>NNCF01127703.1:823842-884539 GCA_002313205.1 Laupala kohalensis | reverse complement strand
CGGGTTCGAATCCCGGTCCCGTCTACCATTTTCATTCGACGTAACATGATTAAAAAGAAACTAGTAAAACAAGAAAAACTTAAGCAAATATCTTAATACTGATAAATATATACGCGATAATTTCTCCGTATTCCCACGAGTATAAATTCTCTATTGTGGTTTTCATGTGTATAATTTCGAACATGTAGCGTCGTTTAGAATAACTACTTTTAAATTCGAAAAAAAGAGCCATAAAATTCAGATTTTTTTCTGACAACTTCATTATTATGAGATTAACATTTAAATTTGTCTGTCTCACATGCGTACGTTCTACATCTGCAAATATTACCCATATAATATCAGAATCTTATGCTTGAAAATTCTTTTAATGTAAATTCAGCTTCCTCCAGCTCTAAAAATAAGCCGGAAAAAAATTTAAACATCGATCACGAGTTCAGTTCTAAGCATATGAAATTTAAATTTTTTGTCTATTAATGTGATTAATGTATGAAATCTCTTGAGAACGACCATGGGCGATCATAAAATAGTGTATTTGAATTTTAATGGTATCTTCTATGTTATCAACGTACTGTGTATTATACAAAACGATGTATATGAAAACCAGCTTTTGTATGTTCTACTTCTATAGAGAAAATCAGCAGTTAGTTCAAACTAGAATATAAAAATTAAATTCTTCAATTTTTGCTTGAAAATCGCTTGATTGCTTGAAAGTTAATAGTATCAAAGACTAAGATTCTATTAACTTCTCTAATTGTAGAGGAGTATTTAAATAAAGTATGTTTAGTACGAACAGCAGTACGGTAGAAGAATAGACAGAGGCCAAGATAATGAGAGACCCCCGTATTGCTGCAGCGAAGGAGACGAGATGATCAAGATCAAAAGAAATGAAGAAATAAAAGCTCCTTCAATCCACACATCCAAAAATATGGGTTTGATAAAACAAAGAAACATTTACGAAACTTTAAATATATTTTGATGTAAATTTTTTTACCGTTTATTATGTTTTACAACTTCTTGCATAATGTTCACCAGGGAAAGTTGAACAACTGTTCGATATCCATGGAGGAATTGAGTCTGCATTTCTAGGCTTACCACGACCAATGCTTGCTAGTCGATTACCAATATCTTATTGATCAAATCAAACTCCAACCCCACCTCATTTTTCAGAATTTTCGTCTGAATATAGTGGTGAAGTTGCGTCACTCTTAATAGTTACACAATATTTGAATTCGTAATTCGATCCTCCTGTAATCAGTTCACAGAGGGCTTTGTTCTTGCACCGCTGCTAACATTATGTTCCGTGAATAAACGAAACTTTCCACTGTAATTAATGATCCTCGCAGAATAAAACGTTCTAGGAGACATTAATAACTTCTTCTATTGTTTCACTTTAAAACACTGACAAGGATATGTGTCAATATTACAGACAACTAATAACTATTTATTTTCTATTTTCACTTCATTTCACATAACTGTTAAATGTGTTTAAAATAACAAGCGTCATCATCTCATTACTTTATTAGCCTGCCAACGTTTCGAGATTTATTGATCTCTTCATCAGGTACAATACATAACGACAACATACAGAAATGGTAGTCATATAATTCATTATTTAACGTAAAGTACTAAAAACTAAAAACATTCACGTACCTGAGGTGCAGATAAATTAAAATCATCTATTAAAATTAATATAGTCAATTTCTTTAAAACATTTGTTAGGATTTGATATCATGGAATGTTCGGTTAGACGTGACCTTCTCCGTCATAACATTTTGAACACTGTTACATAGAATATGGGTAACATGAATTATCAATACACAATCATTACCAACATAAAACATCAAATCAGAACTTCACTTATTTTACCATATATAAAACACTATCATAGTCTTTTGTAAAAATGTTACATTCTTATTGGGTATTTACATGTTTATTTATTTTAATATAACCAGATTCTAAAATCAACCTTTTAAAATAATTTTCTTCTTTTCTTAAAATCTTCGTATTTTTAAAGTACGATACATAAAGGAAATAAATATTATGACTCAAAACATTAGAAATGTAATCATTACATTTTAATCGATGTTTCAATTCATAGCGACTAGCGTTAGTATTGAGTATACGGTTTAGCGCCAGTGTTCAAGTTATCTCTTTCCTAAACGAATTCAGACCCCACTATGAAACTTTTATATATTTTAAGCCATGATTAAGAAAGTTGTCAAAACAAGTAATATGATATAACTTGGTAAAAGGATAATTTTAATTATTAAGTTCCATTTTCATGTACCCAGAAAAAATTAAACTGCTAATATACGTACCTTATTAGAAAAGAGAATTCACTTTTCTCTAAGTACCATAATCAAATTTATTTTTGAATTAGTTTCTTTTTATCAATAATTGTCCTTGAAACAAACCATACATCACATGGTGCCCAATCTTGGAAAGTGCCGAAATTAGCAACTAGGTATCACAGACGAGAATGAATCGATATTCGCAGTAAGGACTAGTAGAATAATTCTCCCAGATATGAAACAGTTTGAAAGTCTGAACTCTTTTTTATTGTCCGCTTCCCGTTCAATGTCCCGTATGAAACAGCAGAAACTTGCAATACGTACAAATAAACAGGATAAAAATTAAACGTATGATTATTCAATAACTACATGTTCATTAAATCAGATGCTAATACGATGATTCGACGTTAGTCATAAAATATTGAAGTAGTCGTAAGGAAACGTAGTATATATCGATATTGTGTTCTCGACATTGACATATTCCCGTCGTATCACTCCGTGGGTGCCCTTGTTGCCAGTGTTATCATAATCTTGGTTCGTCACTGAGGCGACGCAGAATGAAGTTTTCCTGACCTTCCAACAGTCTCGATCGAGACTATTGGAAAAATACCGCTACGATGAAAAACAATGTAGTAATTGATGGTGACCATCGCTTGTAAGTTTTAAAACGTGGCCTTGACATAGCTATCTTTGTTCGTGCTTGACTAGCCAAGTTCAGTGGTTGTAAGGATTGTAAGCAAAAATATCCTATTCATATCACCTAATTGTAGTGATTCATCGATGACAGGAATTTCTTTTAGTATTAGTATATTTCAATAAATAATTTTCTAAAATAAAGGTGGAGACGAGTGATGGATAGATCGAGATAAAAGCACGAACTAACTACGTTTCGGGTCTCAGATTATAGAAGGTTTCGTGTATAGTACCGGGTAACATAATCTGTGGTTTCGGGTAAAGTATTTTCATCCAACCGTTCATCACCTCACTGTGCGGGTATATCAACTTAATATGCTATCTCCATGAAGATGTTTGCAATGACGAGGCGAAATGAAAAGAATGAGTAAATTTTATTTCCAGTCACTATATTGATATAACTACATGCAAAACGTTATGAAGTTAGTACTTTGTGCTTCAATTCCCGTAAGGTAACAATAGGGTCACATTTTTATTAAAAAAAGAGAAACATTACGCACACTAGGAGAGAGGTGAAATGGGGGATGGGGGTTAAAAATGATTACTATGTATGACTTGGAGAAACACTTGGTCATGTGCAATCCATCTCAAATCATGTTTTGTAATGAAACGTCGTAGTCCGCGAAATGATAATTCAAATATTCCTAAAAAATGTATGATTGCCTGTCATCGACGAGATTTGTTGCTGGTCCGGATTCATGAACATAATCTTATTAGTTTCCTTTGAAATATTACTTAGTTAAAGTTTTTATTGAAATAGCAATAATATATACATGTACAGTATTGAATACACTTAATTCCATGAAACTTCCCTTAACGGACATTTCTCTATAAATGAAACTTTTTCATTCCCCGTCCCACTCCTATTCCATTTATGGTATTTGATACTTCTGAAACGCGTTAACGGAGGCGAATGGTATTCCTATGTGATTTTCTGGGGAATACATTCTCTAGAACGGACAAAATGAATTGCTTAAACTAAACCACAGGAACGCCAGCAATCGTTGTGATTCGTGAGTTTCTTATTGATCTGTCGACGTGTGAATGGTTCTGCTCAAGCTTCTAAAATACTATATCCAGTACCTAACAAGGGAAAAAGTTTCGAGATCGCTTAGCAATCAGCTGACACTGATTTCAGGATTTCTGTTAGATGGATGAACAAGGTCTTGTGAAGTAAAATTTCCTATGAATTTATGTACATTGAAGCTGCATCTGGCAATTGCGATATTGTTGTTGTATTTTTTCTTTTTTTACAGAAGATGTAACGAGTGTGTTTCCCTCACACCTCTGCAAAGTCGCATAGGAAACAAAGCAGTGAATTAAATAATGCAGATGAGAATAACGTACTAATTTCCTGGAAGATTATTAATTTTACTTTAGTATTTGAATTTCACATCGTATATTGTTTGTAATTAATAAATTGCTACTTATTCGTTTTCGCACTTTGTCATTTCATTCGGCCGTCACCTAAACTTCACAAAAGCGGACACTTTTCAACAGCAAACCAATTTTAAGGTCCCATGAGTTTCCGTTCTAGAGAATTTCACTGCACGTATTTCAAGTATATCGTGAAAGAAACCATAAGTTTTAAAATTCTTGCAAAACTACTGTACGTTTGGAGATGAAGCTTTAATCAAGTAGAGGATTAGGGTAATTTTTGAGGTCCGTATTGGAAAATAGTATAATGAGAAGAACCGCCGATTCATTTCAAATTCATGGCCTACATCCTGACCTAGTATCTAAATCTCGAATTTAGTGTTATCTTAATAATTGCGGTTTATAAATTATTTTTTCCGAATAATGTATATTTTATAATAATACGTACCTGTGAAATACTTTTTCTATTAAATACAAATTTATTAGTATTCTATTAATATTATAACACGTACCGAATTACTTTTATTCTTATCTTAGGAGTGTGCTGAAATGTTAAATTCACCTCTGTCTTAGGGCCCTTGATCGGAATTGATGGGATTGTGCCTTGCTTGGTCCCGGAGAGTAAATTAATTGCTTGCCATTCACGTGGTCACCTCCACCTCCAGTTTGTAACTGCTTTTTTGACAAAAAAATCATTTTTATACTACAAAAATTATCGAACAATTGAATGAGAAATGGGAGCAAAAGGTATTGTCATATTATGTATTTTATTGTTATTATGTTGAAATTGTGGAGCGATTTTTTTTTTTGACAAAATTTGCTTATGCATAATCTCCAATACATTACTTGAAGTAAAAATCCTTTCAATGAAATGTAATAAAAATACAACTTAATTCTTTAACAAAATAACTCTTGTTTTGAAAGTAATCGAAAATAGTAGACACACTAAGAAAGTATTGCGATGCTTTTTTGTGCTTCCTTTTGTGCTTTCTTTTCTTTTGGAGATATAGAAATTAGAAAGCTTTAGCAATGTACTTAATTTCATTTTTATTATTTCAGAGAAACCATTACTCTAACGCGGAAGGTTTGATATTAAGTTACGATCTATACTGTTTCTATTGGTGTTTTCCAATTTTCTATTGGGTGCACATTACAACCGGACAAAAACGTCATTGCCCCGCGCGTGTTCCCCAGTCCACTGGAGTAGTGAACCACGTGAATAGAACATTTTTCCTGCACGATCCTGGTTTGGGCTGGCTATGATTCAAAGACAAATAAGCGCATGTGGTTTTGTTCAGTGTTGTCTCGTCTTTGAGTTGGTGGTACGCGTCAAAATTGTACTTGTAACAAATTCATTCTTACATCCACAGACGGCTACCACCATGGATACTTTATCCGAAGGCTAACCTAACCTCAACAACGGCCAGTGTAACTGATGCAATTTCTCCTTCAAATGGAACACCATTTTGGCGCTCGGGGTGCACCGATGAACACTGAGCAGAAAATGGAAAACACAATGTTTCTAGCAAACGTTTGAAATAGAGTATAAAATTTAGAATATTCTTGTGGGCCCGTGCGAAGATTTTGGAGTCATTCTAAAACGAGAGTACCGATCAGTGGGTCAATTGTATGATGAAAGCAGTAAATAGCAAATGCAAAGCTTATCCAGCATTTGTTTCGAAGCTTAATAAACGCAAAAAACTTTTCAGAAAGATAATTTTTTGTAAGCATCCTTTTTTTCCTGTCATACTGAAACATTTGCCTAAAAAGCACAATAACTAAAATAATAAGGTCGTAAAGTTGAATTAGTTAAATAATTTTATGGACGTAACATAATTTTGTATTTTGACTACATATTTTTCTTTGCTTTCTTTTGCTTTTGTTTCAAATACATATTGAAGTAAAATTGTGGTAAGTTCCTAAGCTGGTTCGTCGCAGGTGACATTACTTCCCCTCGGATGAGTCACTGAAGATAACTGAAAAAGTAGTTCATGTACTTCTCTGCAGATGACGACACTCCCAGATTCCCCACACTGACGGTTAAATAAATTCTATAAACCAAAAAGATAACTTTTATTATTATTATTATTATTATTATTAATTTCTGAGGATTGTGGTTTTATGAGGTGACCGTGGCGTGGTGCATAACGCACTCGCCTTATTCTCGACTATGCTGGTTCAAATCCCGGCTGATCCAAGTAGAATTTGTGGTGGTGGACAAAGCGGGTTCCTGGTAGGTCTACTCGGGACACTCCCATATCCCCTACCTATCATTCTACCACTACATTCACTCATCATTTACCCCTTACCTCATTTGCACATCACCCTTGTCATCCCCGTCATTGGGAGCCTGTCTGAGAAGAGGCGGTGGTCGTGAACCACGACCAGAGCATGGAGGAACCTCCACGCGGTGCCATCAGCAGGTCCCATGGTGTTTGAAGTAACTATACAAGAGCAATTCTGGCACAATTTCATCATAATCTTCCTTATAACTAAGTTTATTACATTTCTTTTTGTTAAAAGCGAAATACTGCATAACCGTTGTAATTACTGGTTTCACGATATAGTGGGAGCACGGACACTTTCATGTCAATATGCAGTTCTCACGGGCTCTATTTGCATAAAATTAATGGGGTAAAAAATTAATGGAAGACTGAAGTAATGAGCAGAAAATCCATACCTTTGGTGTTCCATGAGCTACAAAACCCTGTACCTTAGAATATTGCCATTACCAGCGTTTATAACTTTAGTCTTTCTTTTCTTTTTTTAAATTATGTTTTCTTTTCTTCAATGCCTCCATTTACCTTAGCCATCTAGTATTTTGGCTGCACTTATTCACTACCTTTGAGACGTTTTCCGTCTTCACCTAGCCGAGCGTATCGTGTAAATTTATGTAACTGGCATTAATTGTCACATATTCCGAGAAAACTTTAAATGAAACATCCTCTATATATCTTTCCCAGTTACTTAGGTTAAATATTCCCTTTTGTTTTATTTTATTAACCATCTCCCTCGCTTCTCTTCATTTATCATGCAATCAAATAATACGTTCTATATTATCTTTATCATCTCCGCATATACATCCATCAGATTACGCAATTCCCCTCTTGTGGAAATACGCATTCATTGACATGTGGAAATACGCATTCATTGACATTTGTCCTGTCAGAATTTCTAATGTTGGTCTATTAGGTTTGAACCATTTTCTATTCTTATTCGAATAAGGTGCCTTCTATATAAATCTATGTTGGGCACGCTCCTCTTTCGTCTTTTCCTACCGAATTTGCCAACACATTATTAACTTCCTGCTTATCCTCCCTTTCCAACCTCACCATTTATTCGTGATTCGTTCTCCGTCAATTTCTATCTCTTCTCCACTCCGCGCATGATACCGCATGGTCACTATTATTCTTGCCAAAACAACTTGCATTTAAAACTTATTATTCAAAAATGTTTCACAAAACTTGCAGAACTACAAAGCTACGCCAACACGATATTACTTAGGGAGAGGTCATGCCACTAGTGGATCAGTTTTCCAAGATGCAAATATAGTAATAGGTGTAACACAAATAATATCAAAATACTCATGAATGTGTCTCATGTTCGACGACTTTCCACTACTTTATAAGCACTAGTAGAGTCCAGCTCTTGAAACTGAAGCGCCATTTTTGTTTTTTGTTTCTTTTGATAAAATATCTTTGTTGTTAAAAATTTTCTTAAGAAGTTATAAACAATGAATTTGATTAATTCACTTCTTAGGTTGAATTGTGCCTTTGTTTTTCATTTTATTTTATTGATTCGACCAGCTCTGCTTGGTGTGTGTTTAGAGATTCATCCCTGCAAGTTCGCTCCTGGTTTTCAAGACGCTCTTTGCGACTTTTCCTCAGCCAGGTTCGAAGCCTTGATATCTCTCAGGCAACAATGTGTCGTTATTCGCGGGTTAATGCACTCCTAATTGAGTGATTTCCTATTTTAAATGTGGTATAGGATGCCACGTTCAAATAAAGTTATGATTGTGCACACTTTAGAGTCAAGGGATCACATTTTATCGTAGTTCATAATACTGTCCAACAAGTACTTAAAACATATAGTTCTGAGCAATTGAAAATTTGAAACTGATCGTTTCCCGAGTACATTGTTGCACGGAAGTTTTGCATGGAGCGTTATAAGTTTTCTGAAGGTGATACGAACGACATCTATCCACGTTTATATAAACTTGTTGGGCGCTGTGAACTTTAATGTTGGCTGATGGAGACGGTACGTTTACGCTAATTTAAATCGGGAACAATAAGTGGGGGTTACTACTTTGTCCTATTATCTATACACGGATATAAATAAGATAGAAACATCTTATTTGCGTTCAGATTTCTCTAAATTACTTGAGCGTTTAACCTTAAAAGAACTCTCACAGTTATAGGTCATTGGATATTCAATAAGGCGTTTTGCATACATTAGTAGCTCATTTATGGTATACTCCATCACCTGCTGCTCCCAGAGGGGTGAGTAGTAATATTGATCGTATAACTACAGATATGGGTGATGCTATTAATTTTCGTTTTAACAGTTACTCAAATGTACATAAATGAAACAAATATATATGATCCATGGGCTGATCTTTTGACTGGGTGGAGTTATTTATCAGTGTCTCTTTTTGATCGTCATCAAGAAGACATGTGTATTGCTCGTGACCTTGATTTTGAGATCTTACAATGGTTAAAGGACATCATTATACAGTTTTATCTATGGTTGCTAGAGATAGATTAGCTATGTCAATGCCACTTGTTCCTACTGTCTGCATTTAGTACGAGCGGACGAATGCTACATGCTACGCGGACATCGAATTTGGTTAACATCTAAAATGTTGAAGCATTTGTTTGCACCCAGACTTGGTTACCGATTGATTAAAGTTACTCGATCAATTGGGTCTAAATGTAGAACTAATAGCAGAAGTTGGAGAAGATTTCACACTTAAAGCAGGTATTCGTATAAAATATTTTTATTTTATCATCATTTACATTTTTTATTTTAAGTATTTGCAGTATATCATGTACGCTTATTCGGCGACGGTGAAGTTGGTCCAAGTCGACTGACATAATGTTTGCTTTCAATTTTGAATTTATTTCTTTGTTTACTATCTTTTGTTGAAACAGTTACATGCTTGTAAATTGTATATTTTCTGAGAAATTTTTTTTTCATGTAACATGTATTACACAGCAATAAATAAAACTATTTAAATCAATTTCTGTTTTAATTTATTTTTCATTAGTTGGGAACCAGGTGTAACACTATTTTATTTTCATTCAGCATTTACTTATATTTCACAAAGCTAATTAAGAAATTACTCAAATATGGACAAATTAATTTAATTTTCGGTTTCAAACAGTATTATTTCCATTTACATGTGATTATAAAACTTACAATTTATTAGAAACCAAATTAGTTCCATGCTGATTTCTGATTTATACAAAATAATGTTCATTCCTGATTCGGTTCAATCCGGTTAAAATTAGGTTCGGTTTTAATTTGGACAAATCCAGGTCGGATCGTGTCGGTATTCGAACCGCACTGAACCGAAACCCGACCGACTCGTGAGCTATTCGAATAGGTCATTTCGGTTTATTTTCGGTTCTGTTGGAAACCCATTCGATCCGATCAGATGCCTACCCCTAATAATAATAATAAATTTATTGTCAAAAACAGTACAAACAGCGTATGACCACGTGGAGGACAATAAACTAATTTACTCTCCGGAAGCAAGCAAGGGACCATCCCATCAATTCCGATCAAGGGATGGTTCCTATATAATACATACTGCGCACTCAGGAATACGAATGTCCTGGATCATGAGTGGCTTACGATTGTGCAATTTAATAGCATGAAAATAAGAACTGCAACTGGACATTACAATGTTTTACGAAAACGTTTTCAAGAAATATTATTACTGTTCGATAAGCACCTCCGATACAGTGCGAGTACAGTACTAAATCTGTGACTAATTTCGATGCAATTACAACTCTTAACAAGGCTATTTTTGTATTTCTTATTCTTCATAATGGTTTGTTACATCATAATTTATAGTTTATAAGAGCACATTTTTGGATTTCTGAGTGTTTAAAGTTGATTAATCATGTATGCCGAGAAGAAACGTTTAGTAAAATTTGGACAATTGTATCTCTGAATACAGTTGAATCTCAAAGTTGTAATTTGTACAGTAGTTTAATATCATAAGAGACCTGTAAACTGAATAAATATACAATTTTTATTAGGTCCCACACATAGCTTTTGAGAAAGGGAAAAAAATTGATAAAGTTAAGTTTGATGAAAGGTCATGACATGGAAAGGAGACACGTCTCACGGATGAAATCGTATTTATCTATATATATGTAATTGTATTAATATGAAATAAATATTATTATTATTATTATTAACCTAAAAGCGAAATGCCACTCAATGACAGACTAAGTACCAAATCTCAGATACTGCAAAGCATACAAACTTTTGTAGAAAGGTTCCTTGGAGAGTGTAGACATCCACTACGAAAGGATTTTACGAGAATTCACCCCTAACGGGGTGAAATGGGTGTTGGAATGTTTTATATATGTATCCCACCTAGATTGCTTGGAGTAATTTCAACCAAACTTGATACACAGATGACTGACTGTATGACAACAAGCACTATATGGGTAAGACATCCCTGTCACCCCTAGGGAGGGGTGGTAAGAGGGTGACGTGAGATGCTTAATTTTTTTAGGTAAATATACTGCTTACATCTAATGACACTAAACGCAATGTTTTGTGGCGAATTAATCGATTTAAACGTGACAATATACCAATTTTCCAAAAGGGGTGAAATGTGGAAGGAAGTATGTCGCAGTGGGTTTCTCCCGTTGATGAAAAAATATTTAAACCTTTACTGATGTGAAATCAATAAGACGCGTGTAACTAAAGAAATTAAATACATTTTTAAACTAAAGCCAAATATGTGCAGACACTATGTTACTTATTTAAAGCGGCTAGGTGAAACTAATATAGAGATATGCAAGTTAACGTAAGTGCTTACAAGGCGAGAAACTGTTCGGGAAGAAAGATAAAAATACCTCCGTTTAGTAAACAGACACGGTACTTTTTTATGCTTTTAACTCTGCAGTAATGCTAGAGACAATTAACAAAAACTGAAATGTTTCTGAAGGGGTGAGGCGGTTTACCCTGGATCATTTAGTATGGATTGACCCATTGTGCAGTGTGTATATATTCGTTTTCGTTCATTAAATTACGAATTCCATCTGACCAGTTATTTCTATCCCTGTCGGCACAGAAATTATATAGACTCGAGTTTACACAATATCTCCTCAACGTATTGACGTAGCCAGCAAGTGAAAAGAAATATCTTCAAATTTTACGTAATTGCATTAATTTTTTTTGTATCAACAATTATTTTGTTTATGTGTAAATGTACGAAGAATGCCATTTTTCCTCGTATTTCAAACTGAATCTTATGTTTGTACAATTATCTTGTAAAAACTAGTAACTGCATTAACTTCAAATTTTAATACGTTTTAATTTTAATAGATGTGTAATAGATGAATTGTAATAGTTTCGAGTTTGAAGATTTAAAAAAATTGTTAACTTTCTCTTGTACTTTAGCGCAAACTCAACTTATTTATTGGCTTTGTTGGGTGCGGGGTATAAATTATATAAAAATAAATAAAATTATAAAACGTATATAACGGATAATACGTTGTTAAACTGTACGATTACGATATATCAGATGGCCAGGCAGTTATCTACATAACGTTATCTTTTAAAAATAATTCATAGGAGTTTTCAAGTTTTGTTTAAGTTATAACGTTCCTCTCTTGTTAATGTTATAACGAGAACATTACACAATCAAAATAATAAATTCTCCCTGGAGTTCATTGTGAGTTCTATCATTTCGGGACTTGGCACGAGATGCGACGTTACTATCCGACCGATTTGATGAACACGACAGTCCTCGTGAACAGCACGCTGTGAAGTCCTGCAAGTCAGTCTGATCTTTGGGATTTTGTAAAACAGTTCTGCATTTTTATGGAACGCTTAATAAATAACTTAATGACTAACATGGTTTAATTTTTTTTTGTTTCCATCTAACCGCGAGCTGTATTCTTAAATTCATATGGTTATGGAATATACGTTTATTTCGAAATTAAGTACTGCTGTCACTTAAGTTTGTGAATGTACTTCATTTGTTTAAAATATTGTAATGCGTTAATTTTTTTCTTCCCGTTGCTTGCAGTGCGTCTCAAGGGGGGCAGTTGTAAAAAAAGAAACATTCACAAAATTCAAATGATTTTTTATAGCTGATATGTAAAAATTTAATTCTCAGCAAGGTTTCAAAAGTTATAGTACTTTGTTCCTATTGGTTTCATGACTGGTTGTAAAGAAATTAAAACTTATCGTTAAATTAAAGAAATTAGTTTATCGTAGGTTTAAATTAAATGGAGTAAGGTCATTAAATTATATACTACAACATAAATTGATGGGCACATAATTATTGCTTGCCTTCGCGACAACTAGCTTAATTTCATAAAGAGGAAAAGAAAATCTAGGCCGAGAAATATTGTAAGTCAAGATCTTAAAAATGTTTTCCAAATAAGTTTGTTTCCAAAATCAGGTAAATGTTGTGTAAGAGCATCGGAAGTCGAGGTGAGTGGTGCAGCGGTCAGCCCACCTGCGGCCAAATCAGGATATTCCGGGTTCGATTCCCGGTCCGTAGCAATTTTCATCTGGTCGTAGACGATACAAACTTCCTTCCCCGAGTTGGTACTCGGAAGTTGCGATTTACAGGTTTATGTTAGTTTGTGGTATACAATTTTATGTATTATGAATTAAACAAGAAATAAAGGCTTCTCCAAATGTGCCCCACAAAACAGTCTAGTGACCAGATGTGCCCCGCAGGAAGATTGAGGACATTTCCCTTCATAACATATTATAGGTAGCAGATTTTACATTTTATATTCATTTAAATCAACTCTGTATTGAAATGGTCTGCGGACACTTTCGATCGATCGGACCAGCTCAATGGATTTTGTGAAAATGTTGCCCGACGAATAAAACTAATGGTTCATATTTATTTATTTATAACGCAATATTTTTATTTTATCAATAAATTTATATTAATTCATACTGGAAAATTAAGTAGTAAATTTCTTTATTTAAAATACTATTTTTAATGTTTAAGAATATCATTATAAAATATTTTCATATTGTAATGTATAGCGGAGTAATTCCGAACACAATTTTTTATTTTTTCTCATCAAACATGCCACGTTGAATATTAATGTTGGCAACATAGATTAATAGCATATTTGTGCCTCCCAGAATTTGATGAAAAATTTTATGTAAAATATGCTATAACAAGCGGATCGTAAAAAAAAAATTCACAAGATGCATATGGCTCGCGGACCTCCAATTGGACAGAGCTGGTTTAAATGTAGCTTGAATATTGCTTTTTTATGCAAAGAAAATGTTTAACTCAAAAAGTTTCTTTCTCCATTTTTTCTTTAAAGTGGACAATAAATTTTAATTGTTTTACCCATAAAAACACAAAAATATTTTACGTCAGAAACTTGACACCAAAATTTTCTGCAGAAGGCACTGTGACTTATGTCACATGAACGGAGTTTGAACTCAATTGGGTAACTGTGTGATGAATTCAAATTGTTCACATGTGTCCCTCGTTCACATATGCCCCAGCGACGAGCCCTGAAGCCCCACAAAAAACCATGTGCCCCAGCACTTTTGTACATAATAAAAGCATTTTTACGAGTAAATAAAAATCCAGAGGACGAAATCAATAAAATTATTTTTGTCATCACAGAAATAGCCCTCAACTACTTTCTTCCGCGAGTGATTTCTGTGCAGCTTGAACTGCTTTTACTCGCGAAGAGGTTTTACGAAAAACGCATGAATTTAAGTGGCGCACTGTCACATCCAGTTCGCTTCACACAATTTCTCCAAGTTTGATGCATATCCATCAAATCGTATAGATTTGAACACAGTAGCATGTGTTTCCATTTATTTGAAACAATATTTATGTAATTGAAAAATTCAAATTTTTAATCGTAGATGAATATTAATAAAATATTTAATAAACTTTTTATTACTTTTATTAATATCATTAGATCTAGTTTATTTATTGATCTATTTCCTTTTTTATTGGTAGTGAGTGGAAATTCAGACGTAAAGTTTTCACAATCCTTATATCTTATTAGTCTTAATTATAATTCTTTCACTACTGTCAAGATATAGTGTTGCTACTATAATGTATGAGAGAGTGGTGAGGAAGCAGCTCTGTAAAGACATGATTTCATTTCTCCGAGACAATTTCTTAGAATGTATGCGGGAGATGATTCATTATGTATGTATGTATGTATGTATTTTGATACGATGACTATTTGAGACAGTTTTAGTTCGTCGTGATGGCATCACATAAATGTCAGCAGGGCAATCATTGAGGAGTCTCCTTGTAGATTAGCACATTTGGGCCGTGTACTGTTCAAAAAGAATTTTTTAAAATCGATACTAGCGAAATATTTATTGGGAAAGAAAGGCAAAACATTTATACATACTACCGGGGCTGGCAATGACTATTTTCATTAATTTTCTTCATGTCAAATTCCTTCACTCTATGCCGTTCCTGCATCCCTGGAAGTTCCTCCCTTTCATACTCTCCGATTCATTCGTTTCCACCATCAGAAAAGATTCTGGACATGTCTACATTTTTGGCTCAATCAATGTAGAATTCTTATTAAATTCATTGTTATCTGGAACAGGGATCGGCAATCATTTCACGCTCGCGGATCAATCACTTAATAACCCGTGAATATTATTTATTTGCGAATTGCATAATAGTCAATTTTAGGAGTTGTTTTATAAGCGGTAAATTAGAATTCAATAATATTATTAGTACGCCTTAAATACTGTTAAGAAAGCTGGAAATGTCCACGTGTAACAAGTAAGTGAAACAGCACGCGAAGGATTTCCACTATTAATTAATTTAGGAAGAAAATAAATGCGGAGAAATTATACTTTGTAGAGTAAAATTTAATAGTTTATATTTATTGTTCTATATTATTGTTATTTTTATGATTTAAGCGCAATACGAACTCATCACAGGCACGCTAGCTTTACAGATTTTGCTGATAGGGTAACTATTTGATGTCTTTTACTAAATAGTTCTCACTACGCAGTGCAATTTGGATGGATTTACCGTCTAGAGCGATGTTAGTCTGGATCGCATCACAGATTTCTTTTTATTTGAGATTTTTATTTTTTTTCGCAACTAGAAGCGCCACGTGGTTACTTTATTTTTAATTATCGAATGGCTCAATGTGTAGGGAGATTATAAATATAATATTCCTCGTCCGAGACGAACGGGTACGAAGGGATGCATGAAGGAATAATTGGATCAAGGAGGGATGATGAATGACAGGAAAAACGAGTATATCCCGAGAAAACCGCCGCAAGCTACAGATTTGTCCAACGGTGAATTCCACTTGAATCAAGAGCGGACTTGAATCACCGTACACAGAGGTGATATGCGATTCAAGTTCGTAGAAGTAAACACTATGTGAGGCAAATCTTAATGAAATACGTCGTACAATATAGATTTATTAAAGAATTGGAACTACTGTAAGACATTAAATAAAATGAACGAGCTTATTTATACAAACACGATTTATTTTCACTTAACAATTATATATAATTTTCACGACGTTTCGATCCTTCCTGCGGACCACCATCAGGCAACTGCTTCTCAAAAATCACAGGAAAAAAGTTCTTCGTTAGACACCTGACAAAAGTGCGGGAACTGGTCAAGATATATACTTACAAAAAGTCAACGTAGTCAGCGAATAGACTTGTGCACCGGGGGAAAGATCTGTACGAATAAAATCGTTCATATTTTTATATGGTCGATACCAATGCACCAGTAATAGTAACGGAGTGTTATTTATTTCACGGAGAATCAATAAAGACAAAACTCTGAAAAGATAATAAATATTAAGGTAACATTAGACACTGAAACGTATAGGACCTATGCACATCTGAAGTCGATTTTTTTTTCTCAAAATTAATAGTATTTTCGCGTATTATGTTTTAATTTTTCATAATCGTTTTTATAAATTAAAAATAACTACTGTTTTATTACTAAACATTTACCTTCAAGTTTATGGAACCTTCAATCTTTCCTCCCGAAAGAATTGGCAGTTGAAAACATCTAAAAGTTTTCTCCGTGGTGAATCAAATATATCTCCGAATTTAGTCAAGTATCTCTAATACAAACGTCCCTCCGTCAGGTGACACACAGCGACACGACCTATATAGACCGTCCTGTACACCCACCCTGCCAAAAGTAGAAAGGGTAGCTGCTATTATCTGGTGCAGAGTATGACAAGGGGGACTGTATACATGGCCTAGAACATCGTCATATTTTTTCGTGGGAAATTTTGTACTCGCATGTGAGACATGCAATCGTGAGAGCATAAAACTTTTTACATCGATTGGTGTCTATGATGGATATAATAAAAATGATAAAATAAGAATTGATTACTTGCTTTTTGTGAATCGTGATATAACGAAAAAAAAAAGAAGAAATTCAGCGTGGAAATTAGTGGCGATCAAATTGGTCCAGTTACGGGCAAATCTTGCTCTGTTAGCTGTCATCCCCCTTCCTCGCTAAAACAGAAGGTTAGGTAAAAAATAGCGATTCCTAATTATTTATACAAGGTTTCATCACCATTCGCAGTTTCGTAGTCAGTCACAGGCACTCACACTTCGTCTAATTCCCAATCCCTAATACTGCAATAGATCAATATTAAGATGGTGCGATTCTGTTCACTACTGTTTGTGAACCAAAAATGGTCACTGCATCTCTGGAAGAAACAGTTGATCCTTTTTTACTAGTAGCAAAAGTAGGAATTGCTACTTAATTCAACAAAATATTTATACTTCTCAAATTCGAAAATTAATTAATGAAAATGATGGACCAGTACGTTTCCTGGACATCACTGTCAATTATGAATTTGTCTGATCCCTGACAATAGACTCACGTGGAAGTTATATATTATCCATCGTCTTAACATTGCAAGAAACTCATAATTAAAATGCTCTTATTAATAGAAAATATCCCTATTTTCTATTAATAATAGAATATACCTATTCAACACTAAAACTCTCGAAAACAATTCCCCGCTCCACACTGTTATACCAGTGTAGGTTGGAACAGCAGAGTGTAATTTCAAATAAATAAATGTATTGTTCAAAAAGCAGTACAAACTGCGTATGACCACGTGGAGGACAAACTAATTTACTCTCCGGAAGCAAGCGAGGAACCATCCCATCAATTCCGATCAAGGGCCCTAAGGCAGAGGCGGATTCAAAAATTTTAGCAAAAGTTCCTAGATAAGATCAAAAGTTAGCTACGAGTTATATTACTAATAGAATGTCAATATGTTTGTAATTTAACGCAAAAAATGTACATGTACAAATTATTATTGAACTATAGATTATTCTGAATATAGTGTTTAACAATCATAAGAATTGAAATAACACTAAATTCACGATTTATTGTTTCAAAAAACGCGCCCCTAGACATTGCAAGTGTTCCAAAATAAAGTTTTAAGATGTTCTACCAATGTGCCGTGGCATCTACCAAACAACCACAGAGAACATAGAACCCATTATCCTACGCATTGAAATCTTGTCTGATAATTTTGTACACAACGCCTCACATTCCATGTTCTAGCCTTCAAGTTTTGCGAAAACTTCACAACTCTCCAACAGAAAAATACACTAAGTGTTTTAACTAGCCAACTGAACCCCCTGAGCTACTGGTATTTTATTTATTTTGAAAATCGTTGATAAAAAATAGAAAAGGAGAAATTAAAAAAATTCAATCGAATCACCCTAGCGGAGAGGAGCTGGAACCCAGTGGGAATTTCTTCATGCTTCAATTTCCATTCAGCTTATAAATACTTATATTTTGTAAATTGTATTTTTTACCTTGTATATTTTTAAGTACATGTGCAACGTTACGTCAGTAAATTAATAAGCAAATGTCCCCTAGATTATTCGTTCCTTTTCTGCGTAAATGGACGGAGCAAATCACACAAATGAAGTATCGTACGTTAGTTGTGTTACGACTTCCTATTATTTCATCTTTCACCTTATTCTCTACGAATTTAAAAATTTCATTAAGAAAAGACGCTATTTGACTCATTTATTTTAAAAGGGATATAACTTGACTTAGTGAGTTCAAAAATAGACAGCGTCTGACCAAGCATTATCATATACTTTTCATAACTGTTCTAATGTCCTGTTTACATTGTCAATGCTAAATTTGAAACCGAGTGAAACTTATCTTCAAGAAGCAAATAGGGGAAGTAATATCTGCTATATATCCAGGTAAATACAATACAGTTCTTTATAGAGGCATCTTTCACCTGCGTCCTTACTGGCCAGGTAGCACAACTCGGAAAATTTATCCGTCCGGTAAGGATAAATTGTCTTTTACCACGCTCTATACGCTTCCGGAGATAGCTCCGCTTCCGGAGAGGTAATTTTAATCGGTAGGTAGGTGAGCGGATGAGCATTATCGAGGCGAGTGGCCGTGCAGATTGCCAATCTTATTTTTTGGAAAATTGGATAACCTCTTGTTAGTTTCTTTTTTGTATTAAATCAGTTACCTAATTCTTTGAAGAAAAAAAAAATCTTGAAAATCAGTATAAAAAATTACACTCAAATCAGTAAAAAGAAACGAAAATTAAAAACCGAAATGGTTAAAGCGATTTTTTTGTTATGGTAATGTCCCACGAAATATACAATTTGGATGAAAAAAATTAGTTGATAACAGTGCTTGATGTTTTGATATTGCGTTTTTAGGAATCGTTTTCTTGATTCTTTTTGAATTAATGTTTCTACGAGTTTCTACCGTTTTCAGTCCTCTCCTCGACGAAACACAAGCTTGTATTGAGATATTTTGCGTGACAGTATCTTGTGATTTGTAATCAAATCGTGTCACTGCGCCCTGCGTTCTCATCTTTCGTAGCATTTCATCGTTAATTCTCGCGAAAATGGCAACGTCGAACGTTTTGTACCGAGAGTCACCCTACCCGATGGTAAAAGTGGATAAGTGTGGTATAAGGTGTAAGATCTATCACGGCTGAAACAGAAGGGACATGATTGTAGCTTGTTGTTGTTAGCTTATCTAATAATGCGGATTGGGAAGTGTAGGAGGTGGGGAGCCATGGTAAAGGATGTAGGCCACTTGGTCGGGTTACCAACATCTTGACCCGAAGCAAGATCTATCGTTCGTTATCCTCTCGGCAAGTACCCGGCAGATAATTAAATAGTGGTGAAAGACGACCTCAATCGAATTAAGCGTCCGTATTATCGTACAGAAAGTGAGTTTCATTTAATTTTCCGTGCTATCAAATCGCACAGGTGTCACTACCTGTGCGATTCCTAATCACTTTACAAGAATGAAAAAGGTAATTACAAAAGCATGAACATAAAATTATTTAAGGAACACGGCGAAGCTGGTGGTAGTTTAATCCTAAGTTTGGCATTACATTTACCTTGACATACTCTGGACTGGAGAAATGGAGAATGCACAGATATTTATAAATAAGTGTGGCATTTCCCAATGTCACCTCGTGGAGCTGCATTTCTATTCGTGATGGACCTAAATGATCATCGTAAAAAAATAAATATTCATTATTTTCAAAGTATTTTGCTTCTTAGTTGGACACGTTCTTCTTGCAACGTTCGTCGATCTAAACGATCGTATACATTCAGGAAAAGTATCTTTTTTTAGTTCTACACCAAAATATGGCATCTCAAATTAAATAAAATATATTTCTCCATCGTGTATGGGATTATCAAAACAACACACAAATATATCATAGTTTTGTAACATTGTCGCAGTGATTTATTTATAACTTAACTATGTAAGCCAGGGGTCGGCAACCTATGACCCGAGAGTCACCGAGTGACACATTTGATAATTTCAAGTGACCCACTTTAGTTCTGAAAATAAAGTATATTGTATAAAAATAAATTATAAAACATATACATGAAACAAACATTTTGAGAATAAATAAATTGAAAATAGATACTAAGAACAACATTTTAGTTCGATTACCATGGATCTTATACACGTAAGTGTTTATGTATATAAGATCCATGTTGAAAATATCTCTGACCCAAACGTCTCTTTAATACTCACATTTTGGTTGATTTTGACCCGCGACCAAATAAGGTTGCCGACCCCTGATGTAAGCTATAGCATTCTATAACATCTATTTCCTAATTTAATTCTACACACTCGCACTTTCCTACGTCGTTGAAGTTTCAACCGTGGTACCATTTCAGAAGCAAGACCGAAACTCCAGGATACGGTCAATCTATTACAAATTTTAATCATCTGGGAGAATCGTCTTAAAGTCTTCATATTAAAACAAAAATTATTCTTCCTCTCGAATTTGGTTTCGTGGCTTAACTCACGCTCCGCACCAACAAACTAACTAATTAATCTCCTTACATACTTAACTAACCGAAATACCAACAACAAATTAGACTAACCAAGTACATACTCAACGAAAAATCATTCCGTCACAGTTTGTCTCGACGTGTCACAAGTATTAGATTGTGTCTACGAATTAGATTTTTTCGTAATCATCGACATGTGGGGACATCTACATACCTATTAGTTATCATTTTAAGTTTCGTATTGGATAGACCTTCCATGGTTAATATCAATGGAATGTATTCAAAACCATATCTCATCAATGTGTTGCACTCGGCTTCACTAATTCACCATCTTTACTGCTGGTACTGGAATGTATTCAAAACCATATCTCATCTATGTGTTGCACTCGGCTTCACTAATTCACCATCTTTACTGCTGGTACTGTCACTCAATCTTAATCATAACGCACTACATTTGACTCCGGCCAGTTTGTAAATACCTTAAAATATTTTCTTCGGGTTTACCCCAACTCCATTGAAATGTTTACTAACCAATGGCAAATACTTCAACACTTTTTACAGTCGTCTACAAAAAAAAAAAATATTTCCTCTTCCCGGCTTTTCTCGCCCCCTAGTTTTTAACAATTCCAGTACACTTTTGTCACTACCAGTTGCGGATCTATGGGGGTAAGGGTGGGGGCTATGGGAGCTGTAGCTCCCCTCCCCATTGGACCTGAACTCTTACCAGATAAAATTGAAGTTGATAAATGGCATACTTTGTGTTAGCAGATCAATAATCGTTGTTAGTTATAATTGTTATTAATAATTCCATATTAATAAAATTAATAATACAATAATAAAACTAATAGAATCATAATAAATAATTGTTATTAATAATACCAGATTGTTAATTGTTTATTATTTATTTGATTAATTTCATTTAAAATAATATTTATAAAATTTGCGTTGTAAATCCATAATATTTAAACAAAAATGGTTAAACCCCGGTTAACCTGCCCCTCCCCCTTGATTACGGTCTAGATCCGTCACGGGTCACTACCATAATCTTCGATTAGATAACAGAGAACAAACACTGCTATTCTCTTCTCTCGCGGAAGGACCATATCGACACAAAAATTAAACAGACTAACAAATAACTTCCGTCGAATAATTAAGCGCTGTTTTAGAGTAAACTGCGAGACCTCTAAAATCCATTCTCGGGCTCTTATTATTGTACGGTTTCCAGCAGCTCCCGAACACATCCTCAGAACTCAGTTGTTCCAAAATAAATTGCATCGTACAACCATAGCAGCTTGGTTTATTAGAAACACTTCTTTCCACAAAACATTCCATTAACATATTTTAAAATTCTGTTAATTGAGAATTTCAACCATACCATTTGACATGATTTGTTTTTTTACTCTTAAACAACCCTGGATCTACCCATATATGCATCGGGAAAGTAGGTTCTCCAATTCTACGTTATCTATCACGACACTCTTCATTATTTTTAACCATTTTGAGCAATAATAAACCAAATAAAAAATTAATTTTGTTTGTTTATTGGCTCTTTGAATTTTCCCAATATTTTGCTTGTCAGTCGTATCTGTCAGTACATTGTCTCGTATTTTGCCGGTGTGTCCAACTAGTATCTGAAACGGCTCGTATGCTGAGCGGCGTACGAAACAATGTTTCATTCTTGTCTTATAATAAATTAAAACTAATCAGAATGTCAATAATAGAGTTGGCTGATATTAGGGACGTATTACAGTATACAGTACAAATCGATGCGTCCAATGACACAAACATGAAACTTCTGCGGACAAATAACTCGAAGCCTCTTCTTTCCAAAATAGTCTGCACGACATATGTATGAAAATATTATATATTGTGTGTTTTTTATTTCGCTTGCTTTGAGGATTCTGTGCGTCGCACACGACAAGAATTTTTGACAACGCCAAAATAATTGTTTCAAAGAATGCACTTCATTGGAAAATTTGAAAGCATTTTGACACACAGTAGAGGACTATTTATACGTCACATTAAGGAGTTTCCAATTATAAGTTTTATTGCATGAAAAAATTGTTTTCTATTTACGTAATACGTGTTAATGAAATCAGAATCAAAGCCTGCAATTGTCGCCACAGTGATGGACCGCAAAGTATATCTCAAAATTGTATCTTTAGAATTTTGAAATGTTCGGGTGCAATGTTTCTTTTCCATGTTGTTCAAAACAGCACTCTTGTACAAAATAGAACGGAAGGATTACATAACTGAAAGTGGCGTGTGAAAAGCTTTTGTGGTAAGCATAAACAATTCATTAATAATGGATGGAATTGATCAGCATAGTACTAGGTGGCGTAAATAATTTCTTACTTAATTTCATCCGGATAACATACTTAAATTTCGTCCGGGTGGTGATCACTTCAAATGAAGGAAATAGATTCACTGTGAAATATTCGATTGGATTTCAAAATCTAGAATACATTTAATTTATGTAAAAAAAATTTCTACATAAATTATTACTATACTTAGTAATTTTCTACAAATTTATATTATAGTTCGTAATTAAAACAAATATTGAGTTTATAATCACGTCGGGCAGATATGTCCTTGAACCAAAGATATTAAACAGTCCCGGGAATTATGCACTTCAATTAGCCCGCGTCCGCGCAGGATTCACAAATAAACACTAAGATTGGATATTGCGTGTATGCTGTAAATAATAACTCCTACTTCTATTTATGGCCTAAACGCAATATTTAATTTAAGTGTTGTTAATATCTATAAGTTCAAATATCTGAATTACAAGACTGAATAACAATTCAATCTATGGTTCAGTGAAGGGAGGCTTGGGATTTTCATTTGATCAGTACCTGCGGTTACCAAACCCGTGGAGGTGGAAATCTTTAAAAATTCAAGGCGTTGATGTTTTTGGACAACCTCAGGGACTCTGCACCCCATCCAGGGGTACGAGCTGTTCAGTGTCGCTCCGACGCTTTCTTCTGCATCACAACTAAACCCATTTGTCTGAAAGACATGTCCCATCACACGATTGCATTGCGATCAGGTATCTGTCCCCGACGCGGTGTGTGAAATGTAAACTTGGAAATCTCGCTGCGTCCGGATCAATAATCGATTTTCCATGTTTCATGTGACAGCAAGAAAGAAAAAAGTACGAACGGTATGATGAGTACAGAAAATACAAACTTTCCTGGGCACATCAGTCACTTCGACAACCATATTAATATATGAATGCGTAACGCGAAAGTGTGTCTGTTTGCTACCTAATCACGATTAAACCACAGAACCGATCGTGATGAAATTTGCAAAGGAAATAGTTCACATTTCCAGGATGAACATAGACTAACTTTTATTTTTAAAATGTGTGATAAGAAAGATAGAAATGGTTTTTGATAATAAATGTCGATAAAATCAAAAAAGAAGTGTTATATTTGATTACGTTGCCTAAACGGTTAGAGATAGATGACAACTATGAATGGCAATATTGCTTGCCTAAAAGAGTTCTACAAAAATTAACCTAAATTATCAATAAAACATTATTTTTTTAAAGTGCCAAAATACTTCAATTTCAGAAGGAAAAATCAATCGTCATTAGTTTTTATGGATTATTTGTATTGTGCATTTAACAAAGATAAGTCTTTAAACTGTGAAATTTCAACGAATAGTTTATATATTACAAGAATTTTAATGAAATGGTGCAGCCGGGTCACGCCTCGGAAGCGAAAATCCGGCCGGCGCGGCTCTTTCGAGTTGGTGTAGTGTATACACTCAAGTTTTGTATTAAATTTGTATTTTTATACATTTGAAAAATTGGTATGCTGAACATGTTTTTAAAACAAGCTAGTAAACGTATTTTGATCTTACTGTATAGATAGATTTTATATTTTCCTTGGTAAAAGAAGATTAGTCTATGAATAGTCCCGAGCAACGCAGGGTAATTGGTTAATTAGCTAGTTTCTCTATAACTCCTCTTTTTGTAATAATAGGTGTGTCAAAACACGCGTTGACACAGCTATTATTAGGTGGATTCTGTATGAGATTATGCAAATGTCTCTCATCTACATAAATTTAAGATGTGTTGAGAATGTGTTTGTATCGTAATAAATAATTGTTTATGGCAGAGAACGGTTTTACGGGTGGGAGGAACTCTATATAAATATATAGCGTGAAGTATGTGTATGGGAAGTGAAGGAAACTCGTAAAATTAGTTGGGTCTATTGACTAAAATCTCCGTTGAAACGTTTTGATTGGAGAAAAGATAAATACAACTCACATATAATATATTAGTACTGGTCGTCAAAACCAACCATTAAACTACGTACGGAACAATGCTCTACGTATGATCCAGAGTGGGTGAAAAATTCTATCGAGACCTACCTTCTGCACGTAAATGAATAAGAACTATTGCTGCTTATTCTCTTTTACATATGAAATCATGATACTTTAAAGATTTTACCATTTCGATTTTATTTAAACTACCAATTTTTCGGTTAGTATCAAAGACGGTTTGTGCTTCGATTATGTTCCATTAAATATAGGACTTCAAATAAAACTTATTCTCTGTAAATTTAGTAAACACTGAACTGCATCACCATGGATTCGATTCTGCGATACTGTTTTTCCTTGTACTTTCCGCGTATTGAACAATTAGAAATACAACTTATCATAAAGAAGTTACGTCGATTGAAGATAATTTAAGGCCTTTTTTTCGCATGAAACGTAATAACCATGAGATTCTTGGGAGATTAATATGACTTTCTTTTTAACCATTTGAATTACGAAAGTGTAGAACCTCTAGCTAGTGGATTTCCCTACCCCACGACTTGCCAATAGTTTTGCATTGTATTAGTGGAATGATGAGAGAAATTTATGTGGTAATAACTTGGTGTCGTGCTACTCTATCACTTCACATAACACTGCGAACTGAAAACATTCGTACCATACCTATGCCTAGAACACAGGATATTTCGCCCTTCAGGTTGCTTCTGCTTCATCCAAGATGTCACTCATGCTCTTTTGTTTTTGCATTAATTAAATAGTTTTATTTTATTTTTGAAATCAACTTCACATATTGCCCACATTTTTATTTGCTATTACAGGTTAATTATTCCATTCACACTTTAACTTCAAAATATTTTAAAGATTAGACCGTATTTTAAATTATTTTATTTCAATTTTTTGTATCTAATTTCATCTTATGACCGTGCAATTTCTTATTGCCGCAGTAACTTCGTATTGTTATTATTTTTGCATTCTTAATCGTTGTAAATTGTGCTGCATTTAGGCCTACATACGTTATAGGTTAAAGAATAGTACTGTGCTAATCAACTCTCTACAATGTTCTGTATGGTCAAGAGTTCTCGATTATGTGATCGATTAATTTAAATGACACGATCAATCGTTATCTCGCGCAAGGTTCAAGCAAATTTTCGGTATTTCCCTTAACTCCCACAAAACTTTAATAAGGTCAATTGTTATATTTACTCGTCACTTCGACTAGTTTTATATACAAATTCTGAGATTGCTCACTTTTTATGAGAAAAATTTCAATAGTTAATGGACTATCTGGGCTATACTATTTTAAATTACAATTGAAGTATAGAAAGTGTTGTGCGGAGAAAGTTATTAATAATTTAATATCATTATTTTCAGCGTTATTTCCTGAAATTTTGGAATGCATTTTAAATGTTTCACAAAATATGAAAAACGTTTTGATGTGTAAATGTTTTCGCGGATACTTTTCTCCGTTACTTAACTTAATCGAAAAATAGTCCTAAGTTAATTCTGCAATATATAGATGGAGCTTTGACAGGATGACACCTTCTTTTAATAACTCCTTAATGATGTTACAAACAGTACCTATTTAGTACCAGCCTCAGAATCTTGTGAATAAAAACCAATAATTTTACGGCGGTTTTCAAACCATGAATCTTGTGGTAACTTGGTCTGCAAGAAATTCACTACAGTATCGCGACACTTTGAATTAAGCTTTTTAAAATGTTTATTCAAGTTTTTTTCATCTCAAAACATCTCTTTTCTGAATTACATCAAATTCGTTAGAGCTGTTCTCGAGAAAATATAGAGAAATAATATATTTATTTATATACATGTAGAACGTTTGCTTACTTAATTGCGTAGGATATAGAACGCGATCTGCTCTTGGGTGAAAGTTTTTTATTCATCTGCTCGCTTTTTATGTAAGTTTCCCTATGAAATTCTGAGTTAATGGACAGAGGTATCTGGAATATATTCCTGAAGACGTTGTTGGATCAATATGATATTCAACAACTTAGTAAAATATCAGAGTTTTTATCACATTGTATGTAGTTATAATATATTATTATCTTTATAATTACAATATTAATAATCTCACTTAATCGGAACAATAAACAACCTAGGAACTCGTTTAACCTAGGAAATCGAGACGATGGTTTATAGAGAGGATCAATTGATAAGTTATTTCATTTCACTCGTGGTTTAGGGGCGAATACCTACTGCCTTCATCGTACGCAAGACAGTTGAAAACCACATTTTCTTCTGACGTGCAGAATTCTTGTCTGCGGTCGTGTTGGTTTCATCTGAGCTCTTTTTCACGCTCCAAAATCCCAAATTGAACCACAAATTGTTTGTTCATTTGTGCGGGAAATCACAGAGTACTAGTAAATCCTTGTGGTATACAAAAATACTGATCTCAGCAAGACGTAGTGCTTCATTGATCCTTTCAACTCAAAATCAAAAACAATAAATAAGATCTATAAATTGTGCATAATTAACAAAGATGGATCAATAACAATATAAGAATGTTCGAATTCCGAATGCCCTATGACAAATGTCATAGCACTAAAGCAAGTATCGACATGAGGTTAGTGAGTCCGTGTGTCTAACCCTAGAACTCTTGTCAGGATAACAGTTCAACTATTCGCTGGAGTTATTAAGATATATTTTAATTATTTACCAGATTACTATATCATGATCGATGATGTGTACATCGATGATAATTATATGGATTTGATCACCAGTTCGAATCCGTGTTGTTGTAAAATTTTACCATATTCATATAATGTTACGGAATTTTTTGCTTTAAATAAAGGATGTTGATACAATAATAGGGATGTTTCTCTTTGCATTTAAGCCAAATAAAATAAAAAAATATTTTTTTAAATTATGCGAACCTTTCGACCTTTAATTTTGGCCAACATTGGGTTACAAGACAAACAAAAAACATAGCATCATAAAAAGTTTCTTTTTTGCTTTATTTGACCAAAATGCAAAAACAACATCCCTATTAGTCAATAATTCTCACATTTATATAATTTTAAGTATAAAATTAAATATTTTTCATATTTTCTTTAATATTTTATTTAATGAAGAGGATTCATTAACCGTATAATTCGTTTTATGTATTGCCATCCCATTAATGTAGGATATTTAATATTAGGCAGACTAGTGAGATGTAATGGACTAATTTCTTGTCTATATATTTGCTATTGTCAAAATAGCTTGAGATTTAAAAACCCTGAAATTAGGAATAGCTAATGACGAAATTTAGGTGCTTTTTTGTAATAGACAAATAGATATTTACATAACTTAACCCATTTTCTGCTCCCCAACAAGTGACCGATAACCATGTAATATATAACATATGCATTTTAAAAACAAAAAAAAACAGACGTTAGTAAGTTCAGAAATCAGATATAACTAATAAAAATGACGCAGTTTACGAATGTGTCCCTCCGTTGGATCAAAAGAAATAGACATTATCTTTCAAAGGGACTGTCAATAATAGTGTCTCGTGTTTAACCCTTTCGTTATATATACGCTCTTTACCTTACTAATTACATTTTCAATGCCCTTCCTAACAAATGTTTTAAAAAACTGCACAATTTGCCCTGATTTTAACCTGACATTTGATTCGTAATTTTGTCGTAAGATTCCCTACGATTTCAGGAATAAAAGTTATATTGCCCTTTTCTCGGATATGGTCCGGCAGTAACTCGAAGAGCAGTCTTTCATTAATATAGAGAAATCCGTGTAGAATGCGTTTCGCGTACAAAACTGGTGGGTTCAATGAAATTAGCGATTTGTAAAAGAAATCAAGAAAGAAAGACAAAATTCATAATTCATTTCTTAACGCATACAATAGGATTAGTCTTACTTTCGTAACTAAAAATCACAATTATTAAAATTATTAAAATTATTAAAATTTTGGATTTAAATTATTTAAATAAGTTATTGTCTGGCGTCATCTTTAGAAAAGCCCTGAATTTTCTTTTGTTGCGCCTGAGGTTACATTTTTCCACAATATGTCGGATCGTGTGGGCTTCTGCATCGCACTCACACTTAGATGACGCTATCTTAACCCGTTGAAATAAGGTGTCGTGGCATTTGCCGTGTCCAGAACGAATTCTATTAGCTCTTAGCCGTAAGTGCCGAGGTAGGGTGAAGCCTCCTGGAAGTTTCCTTGTGCAAGTAAGAGGGTGATATTCAGTTGGGGTCGAAGACAGCCACTCTTTAGTCCATTCTTCTTGTAGGTTGAAATTGTAGTTTATCAAACTTACTGCTTTCAGAGGAGGATTATGTTGTTTTGGAGAGGTCAGGAATGGCGTAGCTATAGCCCAAATGTCAGCGTACCCAAACTTCCCTGACTTTGTATTGGGCATGTCTGATATGTACAGACCAAAGAGCAGTGAAGCAAGTACTGAGCCTTGTGAGAACCATAAGTCAGATTTCGCTTGCTGCGTTGTATTCTTCGAGTAGTTACCTGAAATTTTCTGTTTGTAAGCATGCTGTTTATAAGACGTACTGTTGTGTTACATTTTATGGTGCGGAGCAGTTTATGTAGCATCCCCTGTCTCTGGACGTGTCGTATGTAGAGCTTAAGTCTATAAATGCTACGGAAGTTCTGAGTTTCTTCTTCAGAGAGAGAGAGGATTAGATCCGCACAACTTCTGTTGGACAGAAACCCTGCTTGTTCTATTAGTATTTGTGCCAGAATCGAAGAGCTGACTCGGTTAGGAATGGTTGTGATAAGAAAGAACGTAGTTAAGAAGTTAAGGATCGCTAGGATTGTCTGGCTGCTTTCTTTTGAGCCTCGAAGTGATTGCTCTTTAGCACCACCTAGGGAGCACGTGTGATTTAAGGTATATCACGGACGTGAGCAATCGCTGTCCCCCTTCTTAGCACAAATATAATTAGAAATGTTCAGTGTACCTTACACTATGCCTACACTGGCATGCGTGTTTTGATGATGTGCCCTAATTTCGGCTCAAACCATTTGAATAATATGGCAGGTTGAGATGAGAATCCGTGGTTCACGAAATGTACGTGTCGAGATGAATCACCGGATTACTTTTTGACGTGCGGCGTCTAGTGCCCATTGGTAAGATAAAATTTATTTGTGAAAATTTTCACGATTGAATTGTATACAGTAAATTTTTAATGAATTTAAGGAAAATACCATATTCTTGGCAGCTTCAAGGTGTCTACCTCTGGCGACCTATACCTGGTGGTGCTCAAAATACAGTGACATTCTGAGATGTGCAATCCGATGCACAACACTTCTACATCGCTAGTATACCGTCTTACCTATGTTATGAAATACCTATATCACTGACAATTATTTTCTCTCTTTGAAGCATCAAGAATTATATTTCAAATTATGTTGACTTCATAAAGAGATTTTGTGTTTATCGGGTGCCGTTTATGCGCCTGTCACGGTTTTTAAACAAATATATTTTTTCACATTTCTTGCGTTTAGGCAAAGAAAAACTCAATTTTTTGTTACGCCAACGTTTTATATATTTCATATCTGCTTCAGGGATAACATTTCATGTTCATATCATCGTATAACACACACACAACACCAATCATGCAACATACTCCCCCGAAGAGTGTATTCATGCTACATGAAGTTAGCCCTGAAGCAGTCATGATATACATCGAATCGTTGATGTAACAAAAAAATTAGCTTTTCTCAGCATAAAAGTAGGAATATCCTTATTGTGTAATATGGAGGTTGAAAATATGAGCAATATACTTTTGGTTCATATTTCAAGCTATGTGATTATACAGATACAATTTTTACATTTTTAGGTTACATAATACGTCTAACTTTTTTCTCACTCTCGAGATTACATCTCTGTGTCCTTCTTTGCCTTAACGTACTGCACCCATCCCCCCACGGGGAGGTGGATATAGTCAACTATAATTTTTTCAACCTTCTTAATTCGTTTCCCTCATTATGATGCGCTCGGCGCTCATCCTTCCTACACAATCTTAGTCAATTCGGCAAAGTGATACGGAATAGTTGAAATGTGGTCCATTTTCTCTCTTGTATACTCGAATCATACGTATTTTTAAATTTCTGTGTTCCTCGTCATACTTCTTACACGTCCACAGCATGTGGTCTCGTCTTCTACTCCATTTCCACAGACGCATTTCTCTCCTTCCGCTTTTCCTGTCGCGTACAAATATTTTTCAAAATTTCCGTGTCCCGTCAATGTATATATTATTCCTCTGCTTGGATTGAACCATTTCTTATTTTTCTCTTCGTGTGCAACATTCCTTATAAATTCGTGTAATCCTCTTCCCTTTGTTTCTCGTGTCCATCGTATTTGCCATGCATGCAGTAAATCTTTCGTTAATTTGCCTTTGGCTCCTTTTTTTCTTGTAACAAATAATACAATGTTCAATTTTGAGATTGATAGAAGAAAGATAAAAAATTACTCTGGAAAAGATACATAATTTTCGCAACATAGGGAAAAAATGGCGGGAGAAATAAACATTACAGAGAAATAGTGCACCCGTGCCAAGATTTGACTGTCGTACTCCGAGTACCAACTCGCGGGCCCACTGAATTGTGAAAGCAATTCGAGTCAAATACGATGGTTCGTTTTTTTTAAAGAAAAATAAACGTAGTTAATTAGATTAAACGTGGCCTTCCATGTTTATCGAAGTTATTTGAACTTTAATACTTTCACCTGTGAATAAGTTTACAATCTAACAACATGCTGTTTGGTCCTCATTGAATCATTAAGCGGTAAGCAGTGTCACCTGGGACACACCTTATGAATGTACTACTATTCAAATTCAATTTGTACTTTTTAAAAAAATATGAAGGAAACAGTACGTAGTGAACGTATAATTTAAAGATTCTTGTAAAATCCAGAAAATGATATTTGTGGATTGGTTAAGAATAACGGGATAAAAAAGATAAATACACAAAGTTCCCTTTTAGCATGTTGATTATTGTATCTTAATATTACTACTGTTAACAAATTTGTAATTTTTATAAATTTACTGTAATAATATTACTATTGTCCATAAACAATGGTAATATTTTTATCTGTACTCAACTTTGGTACTCGACTCCTGTAGTCTAGCCCGGGTCAGAATTTCCCAAGAAGAATCACTATTTTAACTGTTCAATTCCTGAAGTCATTTCTCTAAGGTTGGTTTCATTTGTTTATAATTAAACGGTTCAAACAAAGAAGATGTAATAAAAGACTTATTTCAAAGGGAAAAAATAGTTTCTATTTCATTTCAATAGAAATATCATTGAAAGAAATATCATTATTACGTGATCACCATTGAAAATACTTTTGGTAAGTGTGTAATCATAATACACTAGTTTACATATAATAAAAATATATAAGAACTATTATTTCTAACAGAAAGCAATAGTTCTACATATAATTTAAAAAAACACAGATTGTCACTCACAGATTGGTAGAAGTGTTTCGATTTTCGCATTCGTCACTTACCTATGAAAGTTTCCGTTTTCGTTGACCAGATATTATTCCATATTAAATTATAGTCAAGCTCTGGAATATTTGTTTTACTCTAAAATTTAATAAGATGAAATTATCTAAAAAGGCGAAATGAAAATCAAGAAAAAGCCACGAAAATTGGGCGAAACAGATCAGGCAAAACTAAGTCCACACTAGGACTCAATGTTGCGCGTCTTGAATCGAGTCTACATTTGTACTGTTCTGATTCAGATCCGTGACCCGTTCCCGGAGTGTAATGCGGGTCTTCGCGATACAAAATTTTGAGCCTCATCGAAAAGGGATTCTCTGAAACAGTATTGTGCTACATTGCTAGTCGACGTGTTCACGGGTAGATTGGCTCAGTCTGGCAAATAGTTGTCAGTGTTATTATCGTATGATGTGGTTCTCGTCGTATTTTATATGTAGGTTACCGAAGATTAGCTGCAAGCCTCACGATTGGCAAAATCGAAAATCTTCCAACGTTAAACATTCCATTGAATTTACTGTTGTTTTCGCATAAATAGATAAGTTTGTTGATTTAGGTATTTTGTAACGGTGATTTTGGCACTGTAAGTGACGCGTGAACGGATGTGGCTTTCGAAACTATCGATATTTCGTAAAACCAATGAGAAGTTCAACATTCTAGAAATGCGTTTTATGGTAGTACTAGTTTAGGTAGAATTAAATTACTAAAATATCTGAAAACGGCGTAAATAAACAAATTAGTTTGATTTCAACTTGAAAAACCGGCCATTGGAATGAAATAATTGCAACTATATTTCATGGTCTAATACATTGCGTCTTATGGAGGAAACACATACTTTCAAAAAGTAGACCAATTTTTAATTCACGAAAGTGATGGAACTTTACCTTGATTTGTCCCTAATTTTCCGTAGTATTTTTATACCACTTTTATGTATGGGGTACCGGACACTAGAGAAAGGTATTTCATTGTTTCCGAGGTACGTTGCGTAAATCACAAAACCTTTGTGCTCGACCGCCATGTTTGTACATGCTCTTATGCATTCCAAACAAGTCCTGAATATTGTTTGTACTACATTATTAAATGTTAGATAGAAATTGAATCATATTTTTTTCCGTTATTATTTATTTTGCTGTATTTTAAAACAACTAGAATTATAATAAAGAATACAATTATACATCTCCGTCATTTGACTAACTTGGTATGCAGGTCCCACCTGATGCGCAGACCAAGTTACACGAAGTGATGTACGCAATGAGGGCATAATTCTTCCTCTCGGCTAATCTTTCAGTTATTATAAATATAAAACGACAGAAATGCAAGAGACAGATAAAACAAATTATGTGGTCGGAATTTATTGTGAGAAATACACCCGATAAAGCCTTTTCTTCCCTGAACGACACCAATTCGTAAACGCGCAAGAAAAAAATAAAAATATTAAATAATAATAAATTTTAAATAAATGTATTGTTCAAAAAGCAGTACAAACTGCGTATGACCACGTGGAGGACAAACTAATATACTCTCCGGAAGCAAGCGAGGAACCCTCCCATCAATTCCGATCAAGGGCCATAAGGCAGAGGCGGATTCCAAAATTTTAGCAAAAGTTCCTAGATATAAAAAGTTAGCTGTGAGTTATAATACTAATAGAATACCAACATGTTTGTAATTTAACGCAAAAAATGTACATGTACAAATTATTATTGAACTATAGATTATTCTGAATATAGTGTTTAACAATCATAAGAATTGAAATAACACAAAATTCACGATTTATTGTTTCAAAAAACGCGCCCCTAGACCAAAACCTAGAAAACCTCTACCCGAAGGAAAACCCGAGAAACACCCGGGTCAGGATGGGGCTACACAATTAATGTACACAACCGTGCCAAAGTTGAGTACACACAAAACTAAATTAATATGAGTCATAAGACACTACAATCATGCAAGAAAATAGTTTTTGAAATTGTTATAAGTTATTTAAAAAGTGCTACAGCAATTGCGTAATAAAGTACAAGACAGATTTAACTTTTATTAAAATCAATGAATTCTTTTACATTGTGCAGGAAGTAGTTTTTAACCGCGGATTTGAACAGATTCAATTTCATAATATCTTTTATATTCTTGGGCAGGGAATTATATAGAACGATTCCCGAATGATATTGGTCCTTTTTGGCAAAGAGTGGTTGACACTCTAGGGCGATGAATGTTGTTACTATTTCGAGTATTGTGTTTGTGAACGAGACTGTTTCGTATAAAGCAAGGGTGGCACTTCAGTAATTCGGTCTTAACAAACACGACCGTTTCATAAATATAAATGTTAAGATATTTAATTCCTTGAATAAAGGTTTACAAGCGTTTCGGGGGTTAGATTTACAAATTATCCGAACTATCCTCTTCTGAATTCTGAAAGTTTGAACACACTGCAGGAATTGCTCCAGAAGGTAATGCCGTAACGTAAATGGGAGTAAACGTTTGCAAAATATACGCAACGGGAAATACGTGGACTAACTGCGTTAACTAAGATTCGGAATGCGTAACACAATTTGCTTAATTGGGAATTAAGATTGTCAATGTGACAATTCCATTTGAGGTTGTCTTGAATATGGAGACCTAAGAATTTTGTATTTGTAACAGTTTTTAATTGTGTTCCGTTTAAAGAAAGAGAAACCTGGGGTAAAGATTTTGTGATACTATTGTGAAATGACATAGACACTGTTTTGTCAGTGTTTACAATGAGACGATTTGCATGGAACCAAGTCGAAAGGTTAGACAAAACTTTTTGAGCATTGGCGTGTTTACATAGTAAATTAGTGTCATCAGCAAAAAGAACCATTTTGCAATCTGATGTGGATGATGACATGTCGTTCACATACAATAAAAAGAGTATAGGGCCGAGAATTGATCCTTGGGGTACTCCGCAAGTAAGTGGCTTTGTTTCTGAAAGACAACGCTCAAGTATTTTATTTTTAGTATAGGATATTTCTACCTGTTGATATCTGTCTTTTAAATAAGAAGTTAGCCATTGATGTGGAAGTTCACGTATGCCTAAAGAATGCAATTTGGAAAGGAGAATTTCGTGATCGATGACATTGAATGTTTTGGATAAGTCAAGAAAAACACCCTGAGGATTTTCTCCACGGTCAAGAGATGTGGATATATCGTTTAAGAAAGAAAATATGACGCTTGTAGCGGAAAAGGATTTCCTAAAACCGTGTTGATCGTCAGGGAGAATGTTATTTTTTGATTTAAAAAAATCTAGAAGACTCTTATAGAATAATTTTTCTAGGATTTTTGAGAAAGTGGGTAGTAGAGATATTGGTCGGTAATTTCCAATATTAAGTTTGTTACCTTTCTTGTTTAAAGTTTTCACTTTAGCTCTCTTAAATATTTTAGGAAACACCCCTTCCGATAAAGAACTATTAAAATTATTTATGAGTGGATTTAATATAGCGTGGGACGAAAATTTAACAATAAACTCGGGTATATCATCTATACCTGTTGAAAATTTGTTTTTTAATGAGCTGATGATTATCATGACTTCACTGGTGTTAGTTTCGGAAGTGAACATAGAATTGGGTACGTGTTTGAATATAATTGGAGGACATTGATTGGGATATTTTGAGTTCGTTTTTTTTACCTACTTCTGAGAAGTAAGAATTAATCAATTTTGCGGTGTCCTGAGGATTTGATACGATTTTGCCATCGTTTAGTAGAGAAATATTTTCTTCGAGATTTTCAGAAGTTGACATGTAATTTTTAACAATATTCCACATGTCTTTCATCCGGTTGTTCGATTTTACTACCTGCCTTTCGTTTTCCATAACTTTAACTGCATAGACTACTTTTAGAACAAGTAATAAATGGCTCCGACTTGTACTTCGACCAGTTTTTTCTTTATTATTTTTTAAGACATGAAAAAAACTGTAAATTTTGTATTGTTTGATTAACAATTTGAATAAGAATGTTATTGATGTTATTTGGATCCATGCTAGGTACGTGGAAATATTTGATTCTGAAATGCATTTTAATAAGATTAAATGTAACTTGGTGACTTATTGGTATTCAAACTTACTTGCCATTGTTCTTACTTATTCGAAGACAGGCATTTTTGTTCATAAAAAAATAGGAATCATATCCTGTTACGTCCAACACCCAACTTCCTTGAGTGTTGGACGAATTTATGTTCGTTCGTTTAACTTCTACTCATTCTCATTGCAAATTCGATGTACTTGCATTCTGAAGGACCGCTAGAAGTCATCGTCCCTGCTATAAGTATTAATCATAACAGGAAGCAAATATGTTTCGAGCCCATCAGAAATTAAATAATATTGGTTCAATAAACGTAGTTTATGAAATGATTTGGATGGTATTTCTTAATTGAATTCATTTCTAACTCTATTAGCTATGACGATTCGAATAATTTAAATATATGCTCATGACTGCTAGATTTCTTTCAGAGAGAAAATTATTTGTTCCTCTTCCTTATTTTACTTAAATTAGTTTCTTAACTTTTAGCTCATGAGTGGCGTTTAATTTAGTGTAAATTTTATTTGCATGGCGTAAAACATTTCTTATCAAACTTGTTTAATATTGTGATTCTCATTCTTAGGTCCTAAAAATCCCATGATTATCTACCACAATTCATTTTTTTTCTGTAGATATGGTGTTTGCTAAGATGTGACGAATCATTTTTGAAATTGCTACTTCTTTGTTGAGGTAATGTGGAAATGAATTATTATTTTCACTATTATTTCGTCCAGTTTTTTTTATTTAGCTTTCTCTACATGTGCCCGTAATCCATCGCTTGAAACTAATAGATGAATTTGCAGTCATCTGCTGTTAATTTGATTTTATTTTTTATTACTTTTAGTGATGATAGTAATAATGAAATATTACTATCTAATAAATGATGATAGTAATAATGAAAATTGTTCCTCATTCTGCTAACTATTCTATTATATGCCATAATCTTTCTTTGACAAAAGTCAACTTTGTATGACATCTTACAATATGTTTTCTCAATATTCATGCGTGCATTCAATTTTTATCATTGCACGAAATTACCATCAAGTCTTTGTAATCTATAACTAGGAGCTGTTTGCTACAACAATGTTTCGTCTATTTTACCTAAACTTCTCGTGAAATTTAATATGCAGCTCAATGTTTTTCTCGTTATTTTACTCTATTTATTAATGCTTATCGGTTGCAAAAGGATGATTCTCAAAATTTTCTTTGTATAACATTATTCTTGTCAAATCATTATTCCGTAGACGTTTTAGGGCTCTTAGGATTATAGACAATTTGTGGTGTTCGTCATCCGAGAATGCTGAAAATAATGTAAAAATTTTTTTGTGTAGAAAATAAAAAATTTAAGTTTTAGCATTTTTTGTAAAAATGACTTTAAAAAATTGAATGGATATATAACCTAACTGGATATATCGTTCCGAAAATCGATTTCAAAATTTTAACATATTTTCCTCCCTGGCACGCGTTTAGCATTTTGATTATTCTTTCACCAAAATTCAAGATGAATTTAATATTCATCACACAGTGGTATTTGAATTCAGTGAATAACTTAAGTTAATTAAAAATTTGTACATTCTGAGTCTGAATGAAACAATTTTTTACTTCTTGCAAATCTTAGTTTTGAGTGATACGTTAATGAACATTTCTAACTATATAAGCGATGTTGTCCTGACTAAATGACTGACTCACTCACTCTCACGATCTTTTGCCTTGATTACACGTAACTGTGTAACAGTTAATTAACTGTGGACGAGACAGCAAAATGTCACCAGGTCGAAAGCGTGACGTGTGCGAGTGTGGTCTCTCGGTTTAGTAAATAGAACAGGGTCTGAGTGACTGTCTGGCCGTTCTTAAGTTCTTGTGAGGTCGCGCGGTTCAATTCCCGACCAGAAAATATTTGTAGCTTTTTACATTAATGTCCCCGTTCATATGGCTGTGACTACTGAAATGCGAACTCTCCTTCCTCAATCCACCTCCTCCTAGTATCACTACAAACCACTCCACGTGGGTCAAGTTGTTGGTAAACCCAACTAAGCGGTCCACCTACTAACAATGGCCTACCACCCAACTCCTACTTCCTATCGCTCCATATAGATAAGCTTCAATTGCACACTACATTTTCCTTTTATAAATACTACAGTTAAAATAAAAATTATTAGGTCACGCGCTTGGCCGAACACTCGATGTGTTTCTACCTACTCAACACTCGGCCGAGAGCACTGTCTCGCCACTGTACTCGTTACGTGTAATCAAGGCATTACTCATTCATCAACGCTTAGCAAAATCTAGAGAGCATTATATTTTGACGAAATATTGCTTTTATATTGTATAAGATCACTAAGCAAAATTTGTATCTTAAAAGGCTAAAATTATTTTTTGTTTTAATTTTCGCGATTTTCACAACATATTTAAGCGAAGAAATAAGAAATCTCAAAAATTAATTTTAGAGAAGAAAATTAAAAAATCCATTCACCCATGATAAAACTGGTCTCCCTGCGCCCTTTCGGAGGAAGCGGAGGGGGAAATCTTAGAACTGTGAACTAAATGTAATGAATAGGTAATGATCAGATGCAACGTACGTGAAAAAGTAATGATCAGAGATCCCTGTTGTAACTTCCAGGTTAGGCGGGCAACCTTCCGATGCCACACATGAGGACTGTGGCTACAAAAAACCGACCGACTTAGCGAAGTAAAGACTAATGAAGTATCTTGAAAAGAATGAAGTTGGTTTAGTTGTAGAAATGACAAAATAAAAGTTGCTTAATGGTAAAACACCCCAGTGGTGTGAAATTTTTCATTATTGATCGGTAGGTTAAGAGAAGTAGTAGAGTGCAATTTCGTAATTCGTCGAACACATAAATTTTGCTATTTAAAAAATCAATGCCTGAGGTAAGGAGATCAAGACCTTGTTTTGATGAATTGGAGGGTGGATGGGAGGGGGGAGTTCTACCAATTCGGTTTCAAGTCGGTTTCATGTAAAGTTAAGACTTTTCTCTTCATTTTCACACAGCTACCTGCATAACTCCACGATGTTTTTAGGACGTTAAACGTCTAAGTCTTTTAATATGTCAACTGATAAAAGAGAAAATCTTAAGACAAAAATTGAAAATGAATTAAGAAAAACTTTCATTTTGAAAGTGAGGTTTATTTAGAGTTTTATCTCGTTGATTAACTTAATTATAATACAAAGAAATTTCCGTGCAGTTTGTTATGAAATATTTAATTCCACGGAATTTTAATTTTAGGTAGGTCTTGTGATAGATTGATAGGATTAAAAAAGTTGATAGGATTTACTGAATGCACATTTTGAGTATCAAGACATGCAATTTATCCATTATAAACTTTGTATGATTTTGTAGTGGTTTTTTGTCATTTCCCATTCCTTCCAAAACCCCAGTGAATCCATTCAGATTTCTGTCGCTTTTTAATAATTTTCTCTTAGACTCTCAGGAGAGAATCTATTATCACAAGTCAACATGGGTTTGCAAGATTTATCACAAAAAATCCTTTAGTACTTTGTGCAATCATATTTCGAAATAAGCATTTATTTTTCCCTATCTTGTGAGGATTTTTTGTAATCATGGAAACAAAATTTGTAAATGTATCAAAATTCTGTTATTTCTGTAACACTATGGGCCAGTTTATTATTTTAGAAACTGATTCAAAACTGCCTAATCAAAGCGAATATTGTAGAAAATTGAACCAAGATATATCGCTACTATGACATATTTCATAATGTGATATAACCCTTTGGAACGCTGTATTTAATGGAGGTTTGTACGCTGTAATTATATATTTTGTGTTAGATAGAAATACAGATTGTTAACTTTTTTTATTTTATTGATGCATAACGACATCAATAGTCTGAGTCAATAATCAATTGAAAATTGAAAATATTGTGATATAGTATCACCAATCTTTATTATTAATATAAATTAAAGTGAAAGGTTTTTGTTGACGTAGTCAGCATCCTGATTCATGATTGAGTGAGTGAGTCAATAATCCTGATTCATTTAATGTATGTGGCAGTTTTGTAGTTAAAAGAAACAGCGTTAGCTAATGAATTTTGTGTCAGAGGTGTATTTTGCATATTTCGTTATACATTTCGTAGACAGGGAAAAAAAGGGGCCCCACATCGCGTCTGTCATATGTATGTCATTGTCAGAAGCTAAATAAAATGAGTGTTTGTTTGATGTAATTTGATAAAGAACGGTCATTTTCTGCCACTTTCCTGGTAATATCTGTGCTGAGCTGGACGCAAAGGGAGATATTCTACCAAGATGTTAAAACTATGGAAAGATACAATGATGGGTACTGGAAAGTTAACGTTGACTAATAACTGCTGGTGTTTAAAGAGGGAATCTGCAAATTCTTTACAGAAATATAAAGTTATTAAACATTCATTTCAAGAGCAACAAATCTCATGCTAATGGTTTTACTGAAAATTTTGTATTTTTTACGTATCGTTATTAATTTCTGTTCTAATAATTATTTTCTTTTGTTACTCGGTACTTTTTTATTGATAATGATATTTTTTAATATTTTTCAATTTCAATAGGGCGCTTTATTTACAAATATTATTTATGTACAAATGTGTGGCGAGGTTTTTTTTTGCTTGTACGCCTTTAAAATACCCCTTAAGTAGGACCGTGGGCTGTGCATACAATGCCCTGGTATTCACTCTCATTGAATGGATAGTTGCAGTTTTAATTTTGGAAATCTTTGTTTTGAACTTAAAATGGTTGTAATTTTATTTACTTGTGATTCGTAATAGTATTTTTTTAGTATCCTTTAGTGCTTCTTTAATATTGTTTTATTTAGTTATAAAATATCTTTTAAGTATACTGCAACTACCGATTAAATGAGCACCGTTGGGAACCAACGGTCAGGATTCGAATATATACAATTAATATAAACATATTTACAAAGGATACTTAAATAAGAGAAATAAATTATAATGTAAAATGTACCAGTTTTGTCATAGAAATAAATATTAAAATAAAATTCAATTATTTACAATACTAAAAAAACAAAAAAAACATATAATTTATGTAATGCTTTGTAATGTCTTCTCAACATGACTCCGCCTGAAACAAAAGAAAAAGACGAAGCGGCAGAATCACGGTTCATTTGAATCAGTGGTTTCAGCGCATATTACTCTTTCTCTCATCTCCCTCACATAGCTTAGGAACTGACACAGGGACTGCACTACAGATTTTTTAATATACAAATGCGAAACGTTGCATATAATGATACAGAAATTCGACATTTCCACACATCTCTTTTTACGATTTTAAAATATCCTAACGTGACTGAGAAAATGAATACTATATTTGTATTCAGCTCATCCATTATATTATACATCACTTAATCCCCACATATACATATAATTCCCAGATAAAAAGTTGAATTTTGTAGGTTTGCGCACGTTTCTGAATCATCTTGGATTAATCGGCTCCTGTTAATTAATTTTTTTAACATTGCTTTACATCATAGTCTTTGAAAATTTCCGTCCCTTAATTTGGTTGCTGAAAGAATTACAAGAGGGTAGGTCTTCCTGGCACATCATTGCTATAAATCCTTCTTATTCTAGATTTCTAGACGAATAAATGAACTTTATGAAGTTTATATTCTTCATTAAATCTAATTATTAACATCCGAAGTTATTTTGTTATAAATGTTTCTTTACATTTTCAGACTTCCTTAAACAAATGTTAATATTGTCAAAGCATGTAATTTCCAATTTCTTATAGAGGTTGTGGCGTATAATTTTTGAGATAAATAAATTTCAGAAATCGGAACAAAAACTGTTTCAATGAGAAGAGCGGAGACCTAGCAGATTTTGTACTTAGTTCCTCTAGCTCATTGTATGTTCTCTAAGATACCGGACCAAGGAAATCGGAAGAAAGGAATGTCTTTCAAAGGATGGTTGTCCTGACGTCGTGCTTGGTAGTCATACCGTATGTGGTAACCTTCATTTTCCATGTGACAAAAAAAGCTACTGAGTTATCCCATACTGTATTGAGAGTTCAAATATTGTTCAAACTGTTATCTATATAAAGCTGAAAAAAATTGTCTACAGGTAAAAAAATATTTTTGGGAAACAAACGTTTAAATTTATTAAAAATAATAATTTCCTTCCCTGTTCATAGTAAAGATCTTGTCATACTTTACAAAAGAAAAGTATATTTATTTCTTTGATGAACCTATTCTGATAGTGTAACATAGAGGCGTAAAGCGGGTTGACTTTTGGTATTTAATACAAGCATCTTTAATACAATACTTGGCACATCTAACTAATATTACTTATAATATATATTACTTATAATATATATTACTTATAATATATATTACTTATAATATATATTACTTATAATATATATTACTTATAATATATATTACTTATAATATATATTACTTATAATATATATTACTTATAAAACTTAATAAATATAAAATTCCTCGCCCGTGTGGAGAGGATTGATCCGCATCATCCCCCATTTACGTGATTGGTAGAATAGAAACGAAACCGTATGAAATCCTTTTTTGTGAAAGAACTATGGCTTCGTCTATGTATCGCTCGATGAAATACGAGATCGATATGGAGAGAGCCTTCTCCTGTGTTTCGCTCTCCCGTATGAACAATATACGCTCGAATTCGCAACCAACAGTAGCAGCTGCTGCTCCGAGCAATGGGCGCTGAGAGCGAGGGAAGGCTGCAGGAACGAGCGGGCAGCTGGCCTCCGCCGCGCCGCCGCTGCAGTCTCTCCCCGGGGCAGAAGCAGCGGCAGCAACAACCACGCTCATGGGGTAGGAGGCGGCGTCGCTCATTACCGGAAGCTGCACCATTGTTTAGCGCGTCTCAGCTTCGCAGCTTCATCTCGCTCCATTGCACCTCTCTTTTTTCACTCCAATCCTCCCTCTACGACATAAGATAGTGGGATATTAGAGAGTTGTTACATAAGGTACACGCTTCCTAGTGTATACTTTACGTAGTTGACGCTAACCGCGTAACGCACATGGAAAGAACTGGTGTAATCGACGCAATCGCAAACACCACTACTAACATCATACGTACGACTAACATCATACGCAAACAGAGACTTTCCGACGTAGTACACTAGGAGCGATAGTGTACCACTAACTTCTGAGCATGCGCAAAACTTGCATGTGGATAGCTTCCAGGTACGCTATGCAATAACAACGACCAGATGAAAATGACAAGCCGGGAATCGAACCGGGTAGTCTGCTCTGATCGCAGGGTTCTTAACCACTGCATCTTCCACAACTGTTTACAATGTCCACCCCGTAATTTACAAAGTCTCATACCCCGTAAGATAACATCCCCACACAGGAGATAAGTGAACTAGGGTTCTTCACCGGTTTCACATGTACAGTGTACGTTGTCCATCAATTGTTCCCACACGTTTAAATTTAATTTCCGTTTTATAGATACTAGTGGAATAAATATGGTTTATTTTAATGACACTTTTGTATTTCGATCTGTTCTTCGATTGTTTCGTTGACAAATGATTTCTTGACATGTAGGTTACTTCGTAAATGTCGAATTTTTTAAAACGTTCGCGATTCAGGATCGTGTGTACTTTACTATGCAATATTACATTTCACTGAATATGACCCATTTTTTAACTTATTTCTATATCAAAGTTTTTAAAAATTAAAAAATATATGGACCATCTAGAGCATGAGAATATATATTTTAGATAAAAGAAAAGTAAATTAAAAATCGGAGAGATATGAACGTATCAAATTGCACTTAAAGCTCAAATTTACGTTTTGCATATGAAATGTGAATAATTCTATTGTTAATCTAGAGATCACTCGTAGTTACTCCTCCGTGTTAAAATGTCAAACAAAGAAAGTTAATAAGAAAAAGTTTACATCAGATTATGGTATGATTTCTCAAGAACAAGAAATGACATCACACCCAAATTTGCAAATTCTTCAAATACTCTGAATTATTTTTTAACAAATGTGAAGAATTATATAAAATTGTTGATAAATAGTGTTTTCCGACTGGCAGCATTCAAAATTTTGATTTATCTAAAGCTAGGAGAAGTGAATGATAGATAATAACATTAATATCAAAGTGATGAAATTTACAAGTTGGTTCGCTAATTTTTTACGAATTGAATCGTCGAAGCAATCGTTTACTACATAACTTTAATTTTCACAGCGTAATTTTTCAGGAAGTGAAGAGGGGGATTGGTATTGAAAGTTATAAAATAGAAATAATTTAAAAAAATATATTTTTTGACAAATAATCGAAGTTCGATGAATAAATAAATATATTATATTATTTACGGTGGATCGCAGACCAATGAATGATCTTCCTCCCAACCATTTTGAAAAAATTACAACTCTACTTAATTAGATTCAATAGATTGTGGGCAGTTTTATTGTACATTTTCGTCTGGACCTAGTAAACAAAGGCTCATCCTGGAATAGCATTTTCCGCAATTGATGGAATATACATGAGGATAGCGGCTAAAAGCCGAAATTACACAGGCTGAATATGATATAACAATACGATTATGTATTATACTGTATGTACGCACTAAAAATCATGTCGAGCAAAAATAATATACTTACAAAAATTAATAAAGTTAATTTGCAGAGAATTTATCAATAAAATAAAATAATGTATTACATATACATTACATAATATTTTACATAAATTGTTCCCAGATTTATATCATATCGAATGAAGTATATTGATTGTAATTGAAGTAGCGTAAGGTAAGAATATAAAATGTAAGCATTCGTTTTGGTGATGACACGAGAGACCATGCGCATATCATTTTCATGATCGAGCAGATATTTTGTGCCCTGAGCACAAATAGTTGTCATTGTAGTTTGTTCTGTTTTTTTCACCAAACATATCAATGCACCAAGCGATTTACGTTTGATAATTATTTTACCGAAAGTTTTACGAAACATTGATCTCTGTAAAATCCAAGGAAAGGAATTAATCTTACAAGAACGTATTGAATGAATTTTATGAAATTTTGTTCAAGGAGGGATATGTGATGGTAGTTCGAAAGTAACTTAACCCAAGAGATTTTGATTTAATAAACAAACACAAGACAACAATTAACAATAAACATTTTAAATATGAAAATTTGTATACTTGCTTTTTCACGCTCAACATTTCTTACAAAGAATTAGAAGCCATATATGAGAGTCAATCATTCCGTTCCACGTTTTAGAATTGTAAATGTAGTATTTTTTTTTGAAATGAAACGTGGCAATGTGACACGTTTAATTTATCTTTCGCAATATCGTAGCAATGACTACTGTTGCAGAGAGAGAAAAATAAATAGCCCTCTCGCGATACTTAATACCCGTTTGAACCTCCCTTCGCTTTACCTCTTTCACTGTACCCCGTTTCATGTGGACTCTCTCCGCTCCACCTGCCTCTAACTGGTCCTCTTCCTACCAACCCCTTTGTCCGCTCTGCCACTCGCCCTATGAACCCACTCCACTCGAACCCCTCACTGGCACATCCCAATATCCCCGCCATCACCCGCCGCTGTAAAGACTTTCACCCTCTCCCCTTCCCCTAAAAGCCACGCTTTTGCTCCCTCTCACAAATATCGGTGAGTGGTGGGTGATACCGGTACCGAAAGAGGCGTGGCTTCGTGAAGGGATGCAGGGTGAAGGGATCGCTGAGAGTCCGGGGGGAGGGCGACAACGACTAACAGCCAACGAATCCACGGGATACGCGCCATTTTTTTCTCATCACGTTGCTGTCACTTTTTTCACAGAATGAGCCGTATTTGGCTGACTTTTTTTTGTTGCTCTGTATTGGTCTGAACTCTACGAGAGAGGAGGGTCGTAGGATACAAAACTTTTGCATTAATCATTTGTAATCATTGCCATTTTGTGAAACGTTCGATTCGTTAAACGTATTTGTAAATGGAAGTTTTAATGCTTTTAAAGAGAAAAAATGTATTTTTATTTGAATAATACATATTACTTATTTTACTCGAAATTTTACTTTGCTACTTTTAATTACGGAAATGGAAGGGGATATATTTCCTATTTCTGATTCAAATGTTCTATTCAAATGTAATCATACTAGAATTTTTGGTAAATACGTAAAGAGACTAATGGTATTATCATATTTGCCGTGATTGTAACGAGATTATAAAAATAAATATTAATAATTGTAAGAGCAATATAGAGCGAACAGCTAATGATATTTCCATCAATAGATTCACATTGTATGTTTCTTTCTAGCAGTTGGCACTTGGAATAATGTTAAATATTAAATGTTAAATATGTATAATGTGAAATATGTTAAACATGTATCGATTTTGATATTCGAGTTTGGATGCGAAATGCTTTCTCATTCTGGATTTTTTTTTCGTTTTGTCTGTATGGATGTTCAACTTCGACTTGAGCACCTGTAGTAAATAAACATATGCTAAATTGTTTGAATATTTGAAAGAGGTAATAAGTTTTAAAAATTACCCGGAAATCATTATATGTAATCATAATCATGGTAATATGTTTAATTAAACCTGCTAATTATGTTTGATTTATTCATACATACAAAAATGGGGCCGATCTTAATAGAATTTCAGGGCCGTTTTTTACCCCCAGTCCGGCCCTTTGACTTATTATCATGAGTAATATTATTTCCCAGGAATATCTGGGTAGTTCTCCTCCAAAATTTGAATACAAAATTATTAATCATCATATACCATAGTCCATCCGTTGGATTGACAGGATTGGTTACCTAGCAGCGGGTAATAGTTATTATTATTATTATTGTTATTATTATTCTCTTTCTGAATTCCTATCACTCTACAAAACAATACTACTATGCTCTCTATAAATACTGAAGATGACTTATGCAGTAGAAAACCGATTCTAAAAATAAATACGAGATTGGTTTACTTTATTTGGTTCGTTTATTTAAAAAAAATGTGATTGTGCACATATTGTGAAGCAGTTTTTATAATAGTTTGAGTGTAATAAACACGAAAATTGCGACCCAAAATGAAGTGCTTGCCGTTTAATTATGAGAGAAATTATATCGAAGGTTCATATTATTGTTTACATAGTAACATAAGTGTGTATTCAAAAGACGGGATAACGCAAGCAGTCGAAAGAAAATTTTTGTATTGTTATATCGTGAAAGAATTTTAATTCATGAAAATTTACCGTGAGATATATATATTCTTCCAAACGTATTGTCTGTTCCGAATTTCCAACTGTTGTAGTAATTAAGGTTTATTATGCTCTCGCTTGAACAGCCCTTGTCCATCATTTGAAGTCGCCATTTTGTTTTGTTCGACCAGCCCCGGGAGGATGAGACTGAGAGGATAGCTGTGGACTCCACTCTGCTTGCAGACCCCTCTGTGGAACCTGACGCACTGGCTCGCAACATTTCTACACCGGGATCAAGACGTAAGGTTTTTTTCCTTTATCAGTTTATATTGGTTTGTTTGGAGATACAATTCGGAAGGGATTCAATGAAATTAAGCTCCGAATAAAGTGTTACAGTTACCTCACATTTGGCGATGTCAATGAACAGCAGAGAGTTAGCATGCTTTCTAAAAGTAATAGCGTATATTTTAAAGTACTTTTAAAACATTTCTCCAAAATTATATTATGATCGTTTAGTTCGATAGTGAACTGGAGTAAAATCGAGATGAATTGTTTTTCGAGATGAAGTTCGTCATAAGTTTTTTACGGTGATTTTTTTGGTAATTTTTTGGATATAATTAAACTTATTACCTTCATGACATCGTGTATCTACTAAATCTTGTGAAGAATGTGATCTTAAATCTATTTTTCAATACAAATATTACAATAAGACAATACTTTCCTGGAAGGTAACTGTCTTGTATAAAAGAGTCTTGCAAGAAAAGATTTGTATAATTTTTTCCGAAGTGTAAATTGAAAAACTTTCTCGATTTTAAATATCATTTGTAAACATTGTTTCAATAACTTACGAATGCATCACAAGAAAATTTACAATCATTCAAAAAAAAATAGTGTTGTGAATTTAGAAATAATTCAATTAAAGGTACAACATGTTATTACCAAAACCGGATTAGAAGCTCGCGAGACCCGTGACACAATCGCGAAGGGGTTCATATTTATCTTCAGTTTCTTTGAAAAACAATGTACATAATAATAAGGGAAAAACGAAATAATAGTTAAAATAAATCTACGAGCAAAGCGCAAAATGACAAAATGACAAAAAAGCAAAATGAAGAGCAAAATGACAAAAAACTACCACGTAATATATTATGAATACTATTCAATTAATACGATATGATATATAATATGAATATCATCCAATAGAACATTATTCATGATTTTTCTATATTATGCATTTTTTTCGTTGATATCAGTGTATCGTAACAATTCTTGTTGAAGTTTATATAATTTCTTCATAAAATAAACAGCCAACTCACAAGATCTATACATATTTTTAATCAACGTATAATTTTATTCATTTCTACTCAACATGTTTACTCATTTATCATTATTTTGACAAGAACTGCATAGACTCATAAATACTGCTGTATTTATGGTAGTATTAATTACAAACCAACTCTACTTCCTATAACTACGTGAGATCGTAGTATTTTGTGAAACTGCATCAGCATCTTCCAGAATCACGGATAGTCCCAAATGATATATGCCACGCCTAATAACAATTATTTCCCTAGGTTTTACGACAAACTATTGAATATATAGTAAAAAATGTATTATAATTTGCCCGACTGATTTTGCATAAAACACAAAACATTACAAACCTACTTGGAGAATGAGGAATAAGTAATATGCTGTAAAATAAATATGTCAATAAATATGTTATAAAATATTATATTCAACACAATTTTTACAATTGACAGCAACGACCAAATATAGCAAATCTTCACTTCACTTTCATTACCACTTCACATTTATTACCAAATACCATTCACCTTATGATGATACAAAGCCGAGTACCGAATCTTAGTGAAATTTTAATGTGTTGTGAGTTTTAATTATGTGACGTGGCAATGAATGTAAAGTGGAGACCTGCTGTATTTCTTCTTTCATGTCAATTATTCATACTCACGCCGACGACATGGAGAACTTAAACAATAATGGTTATTTGAATTTTGTATTATCTTCAAAATGTTCTTCTAATATAAAAAAAGTTAAGAAAATTTTACCAAAAGAATTAAAATTCAAGCATTACCACAGGATGCAACCAACACTCGCATCAAACGACAACAAACACTACTGCTATGTGGTATGTTTATGTCAATATAAAAAATCTGGACTGTGCCCCACTCAACTTTCCAGTTATGTGGTTTGTTTAGTGTCATGAAATTTTGTTATGAATCATGACACTAATATTTAAAACTAGAGAATAAAAATTCAATAAATAAATAAATATAATTATTAAACAAGATGACATATTTAAAAGATCCATCGGCTTCAAAATATTTATCACTACATTACACGTTAAACTCCTAAATATCATAATTACTCATTCAAGTATAGATAGCATGAACTATCTTCCACATTAAAATCGCTGTAACTCAAAAACGGTGGGACGTACAGGAATGTGGTTTAGCAATATGTACGCAGAATTTACTGAACAATCAAAATACTTCTGCGCATATTTTGAATTTTAAGAATCGGAGGAGGAGCGCGGTGTAGATGAAGTCTGTTTGAGCTGTCCAGAAATATGCTTCTTTCCCAATGCATTCAAAGTCAATTCTCAAGCTTGGTTTCGATGCATTAATTTGTTCGTGAGGTATCGGGAGAACAAAATTCTTCACATACATCCACACGCATACGACATTGAACATCACCGCCAAAACTTGAAAATAGACTCTCCTCGAGCTAGGAATTCCTCCCCAATTCGCAAAAAACCGCAGAGATCACAAAATATTTTCTTTCGACCGATTACAATACTTTCCTTACACACTCTGTGCAATTGGAAAGTAAAAATCCATATCGTGTGTTTTCTTGATTAGAAACCAAATAAATAAGCACTATACTCAGAATAATCTATAGTTCGATAATAACTTACATGTAATTTTTTGCTTAAAATTACAAACATATTGACATTCTATTAGTATTATAACTCGCAGCTAACTTTTTATCTTATCTAGGAATTTTTGCTGAATTTTTTGAATCCGCCTCTGCCTTAGGGCCCTTGATCGGAATTGATGGGATGGTCCCTTGCTTGCTTCCGGAGAGTAAATTAGTTTTTTTTCCTCCACGTGGTCATACGCAGTTTGTACTGTTTTTTGACAATAAATTTATTTATATGACGAATACTGACGATTATCGCTGAGGACGAAACCCAACGAGAATACAGGAGATATAAAAACGCCGATAAGTGCAAATGTGCGAAAAACGCAAATATAGAAAAACGTACTATGTATGGGGTATGTGAAAAACGAAAATACGGGAAGATCGTAAATGGGAAAAACATAAATGTGGTATATCGAAAAAACGCAGATATTGGAAAAACATGTAGGGGATATGAGGAAAACACAAGTATGGGACAAAGCATTTCTGGAATATGAGAAAAGTCTGAATATGGCATATCGGAAAATCGCAAATATACGAAAAACTTGAATATGCGGAAATTGCAATTATGCGATTAACGTAAAAATTCGAAAAACGCGAATATGATAAAATGCATATATGGGATATAGTAAAATAACTGAGGAAATAAAACACTGACGAAAAATAATGACGCAGAAAATTTATGAGAAAGAGCTGACGAATAGTCTGAACAATAATCTAACGAATAACTTCACGAAAAATATGATGAATAAAACTGACTGAAAGCTGACGAGAAAAAACTGTCAAAAAATGACGAATGAGAACTTCGAGTAACGACGAGTAAAGAAATTGACAAGAAACAGTGACGAATTACTGTGACGAATATCTTTCGGTGAACTCATAGTAACTTTCACTAATTTTCAGTGAATACATCTACAGTACACTACCTACATCAATGGAGGAAAAAAATTAAAGAATAGAGATTTTTTCCATTACAAGTTGTATTTATTTTTTATGATTAGCACTACTAGACATGAAACTATATCTATTGTATTTTAACAGTACTTCTTATTATTATTGTTGAAAGTTTTTCTTCCGCAGCATATTTTTTCTGTGATAATGTGGATAAACTCCGTTGCAATTCTATCTGAAAAGTGATAAAAATGAGAATACCATAAAATTTCATCCAACTCCTTGCAGTAAAATATATATTGTTGCAATTCTATCTGAAAAGTGATAAAAATGAGAATACCATAAAATTTCATCCAACTCCTTGCAGTAAAAAACGAGAAAATATATTGTTTTTTTTCGTTTTTTTACTGTATTGTTGTTATTCGAAAACTCGTAGAACTTGACGTTAAAAATTTCGGGATTGAAGTTCAATTATGCCCGGAAAGTCTGAATGTCTGAATGCTTAGATAAGTTCCGGGAACAATTTTAATATCCTTTGCTCCAGAGACAATATTCCTACACCCATACCTCGAGAAGTAGAAAATCACTCCAGACGAAATAGAGATATTGCATCCTCCTGGCGTGGTGTTTTTCCTTCACTGCCAATCAATATCTGAGACGCTCAATCGCATTCAAACTCATCAGCATATGATTCATCGCGGGGGGAAGGTTGTTCAATATTTTCTTCATCCAGTGTTCTATGTTTTCAACTTTGCCATTTTAATTCAATATGTTTCTTGGGGTCTGAAAGTGGAGATGCAGAAACTGTTTTACAGGGAAACGGTTGAGAACAACCACATGCTACAAAGCACTTGACTACCGACACAGCACAGATTATTGGAGAAATATTCTGGGAAAACGGGCGAATGCAGACGACTGAAAAGAGGCTCTTACTTTTAACTCAAAAGAAGGAGCAGAAGACTCCAAACTACGGATCTCCAAGCTATCCAAAACGGTTTTTGTCCCGCGACCAGACAATCTGTTCTGGTGGCATATATTCTGAAGTTAATCGTAACTCCTCAGATACTGGACAAATCTACTTTCCACATATACTGAAGAAAGTCAAAGAATGACGGTTTACAAAATCTGGACAAATACTTTTCCAAACGTTTCTTGACTCCTGAGTTTCCTTAAGTATTGGATTTAATATATTGAAGTATACGTTTAATATATTTCTTTTGTAAGTTAAACATATAAATCTTGGTAGTGAGGTACGCCAATGTAACAATATTCTAAATGACTATTTATCTCTGAAATAAGTGTGAAAGTATACAAAAGGTAATATTTTGTAATAAGTTTAGTTTACCTTTCGACCTCCTAAGATTTTTCAGGTCGGCCCTGAGTTCAAAAGTTTCTCATCTAGTTCCTATACCTTTCTCTCCAGTCATTCTTAACCGATTGTCCAAGTGAGGTATTACAAAGATACACGTTTCTCGTCGGTGATCGGAATCTTTCATTTCACTTATGTATTTTTTTTTTCTTTTCTTATTTGATTTGAAATACAAATTAGCTTGGAATTGTGATCAGTTCATGAATTACCTTGCTATCGTCGATTCTCACGCCCCCAACATCCATCAAGTCCCCGCTTATTAAAAAGTTTATTATGTTATTTACCTTTACCGTCAACGCGACGGACCATTTTTGGCGCTTAAGACCGACATCGTGCCTATGAGGCACTGGCGACCTAATGTCTTTTAATTTCGTTTTCATAGCGTTGTGAAGGAAAGAAATTGCCATAATAGCTTCGGAACTCATTATTATTTGATAGAAGACATAACTTGGAAACATTGAACTTTTTTGGAAACTTAAAATTGCCAAATGAAAAAAAGACACCCACAAATAGATTACTTCCAGTAGAGGGTCTGAAATGAACCTGAAACCTCTATGGTGGTATATATTTTGTAATGAAACACTCATTTTAATAATTTTCATTGTTATTTGAAGTTCAGAATCATCACAAACTGATGTATTGATGTAAAAATCATAGACACTTACGTTTTATATCTCATAAGGCTCCCTAAGAATAAATAAGAAAGTAATTACAAAAATTTCTAAAATATAATTACAACATAATCTTCTTAATTTAATATAATTAAACACATCACACAATGTGATACGTACGTAATAATAATACAATCTGTAACTCTCAACTTCCGAGTATTTGCAACGTCAACAGCCAGGTGAAAATTGCGACGGACCGAAACTCGAACCCGGGACAAACCTCTCTGGTCGCAGGTGTGCTATCCACTGCACCACCCTCCTCGACTCCCAGACCCGTACGCAGGGGATAAGTGGTCACAGGCGGCTCCAATGCTGGTAGCTGTTAAGCCCCTTGTGTATGTCGCTTAATACTCTTGTTTATTATTAATCTCGAATTTTTCTGCCTGTAATATTTACGATTTATTTTGGTATAATAAATGGATAGAAGTAGGTACTTATTAAATAATTTCTTTTTTAGGTATTAAATCCGCCATTGCCCTTGGACCTTTGATCGGAATTGATGGGATGGTTCCCTGCATGTTTCCAAAGAGTAACTTACTTTTCATACGCAGTATGCAACTGCTTTAACAGGACTAAGAAAGAGGCGGATTTAACATTTCAACACACCCCTAAGATAAGAATAAAAATAATTGGCTTGTTATAATATCAACAGGATAACAAAATACTTGTATTTAATAAAATACAAAAAATCATTTCACATCTACGTGTTATTATTAAACAATACATTTTTTCGAAAATATTGTTTATAAATCGTTACGATTAAAATAACAAAATCATTCGAGAGTACATCTAACAATGGACCCTAGGCGTTAAGGATTAAAAGCTAGTCGTTCCCACATCTTGGTCATTATGGTTGAAAAAATAAATACTGGATACCCGTCACATGTGTTATTTAATGCTTCTGAGACACGCAGGGCTTACTTATTGTTACTCTCTTGTTAGAAAGCCTAGGAAATTTTTGCAGTATTGTTTAAATCCTTTTAGTTGATTCCGTTCCCTTGTCCTTCACGCTGCCTCGTCGATCGGAACCTACTGAAAAACCCCCGCGGGCGGAGTCAAATGGGGTGGGGTTGGACCGCGCGGCGGCTGTGGCAACTGGGCGGAGGCGACTGGCACCGGAAGTCGGCGAGCTGGCTTCCGCCGCCCGCCATGCGCTCGCTCACTCCGTGCAGACAGGAGACATGCACCCACCTCGCCGTCTCATCCATCGTAGGGCAAAAGAACAGCTCGTGGCTGCATTACGCATCTCCGCTCCGGAGTTCAAGGACATCGCGTCTCCAAATGGTTCTTTAAAAGATGATAATCGGCTGCTCTCGTTGCGAAGGGGATTCGCGTGCTCCACGTGTCCGGTTGGAGACAGGCCCGTATTGGACAGGCTAGTTAGTTCGTTCTCAGTATTAGCTATTAATTAATGCACAAAACAGAAACATTTTTGAGAAGTCTACTACTGTTAACGATCGTTATCAAAATTAATAAATAATTTTAGATTTACAACCCTATGGTGGACGAATATTATATATTTTGAGCTGTTAAGTACGCAGCACTATCATATTTAGTAACACCTGACGACGACTTCAACACAAAGTCGAGACGTTGTGTAATAGCTCAAAATATATAGTATTCGTCCATTATAAGGTCGTAAGTCAATATTATTTATTTATTTGTAAGAATGTTTAATATTTTTGTCAGTCATTTTACTCGAGGCATAAATGTATTAGTTTTTCACCAATACATTAATTCATTTGATTGCGATAATAGAATTGTGGTTGTTCTCATCTTAGGAATACTGTACACTCCTGGTTGGGAAATCTTTTGTCTTTTTTGGTTCTGAAGGTTTATATTTATGTAGTTGGATATATAATAAAAGAAACCGAGGATTATGTTGATTTTGAATTTCAAATATATTCAAGATGTTTTAGTTGATTAGTAAATTTTTAATTTTTTTCTATCAAGCCTATGTAGTGCACATGATGGTTTAAACCAAGAAACCTGTTAAGAAACTAGTTTATTTTCAATTTTTAAATCCTGTCGTAATGTACCTCAAGCGATAATTTTTGAAAAGTTTTGTCTCTATTAATGTTCTTCCTATTTTTAGCGTATTATTAGCCATATCAGGGCTGCAAACTTCTCTCATTTCTCGATACTTGTGCATTGACTATTGACTGCTTCTGCTACATTTGTATTCCATTGCATTTAGAAACTGCATCTTGCTCCTGGTTGTCAAGTTCAAACTTCGAGGTATTCCAATGAATAATACTGTCAAACATGTTATTGTGCAGAGATCGGACCATTCAGAGGCAGAGTAGCATTGTCCCGGATGTACTTCAGACACTTGATGCAATATTCCAGACATCTGCTTTGCTGTTGGCAATGTGTTCTCTCCTCTACTCGTCCTATGGAAATCTTCCTGTTCTTATTTATGAAACAGATTCCTTTGGTTTTCCGATTTGTTACCTTAGATATTTAATCTGTCTTATAAACGTTTCATACTATTGTTAAATGAGAAGTAAAGTCTTTTGAGTGCATTACTGGAAACATGTCATAATATTTGTTCGAAAAGTGTTTCCGATTCTTCTCACGTTAATCAACAAAGAAGCAATGAAAATTTTCATGAACTAATGAAAAATTTCTTATTAATTATATTTAGATTTATTCCAAGGCATCCTGTCATCCATCAAATAAGTAGTTTAATTTCTTTTTCATTAAATTGTTACATCATGATTAATTACTAATTTTAGAAGGAATATTAATTAGTTTTGGTTCACTTGAAATTTGATAAATGGTTTTGGAATGTGTGTTTTATCAATTTTTCTTATACGGTTTTATAGGTTCGAACTTAATGTGAGAAATAACATTGTCATTGGGCATATAACGTATATGATAAAACACCTTTTGCATATATGCGGAAAGAAATAAAATGCAATTATTTGAAATACTTATATTGCTGCAGTAAATTGGAATAACCCATTGCACAAGAATATTAATGTGTTCTGGAATGTCGGGTTATTCTTTAATAAAATTTTTGATAAGTGAATTATTTCTTTATAGAAGTCTAACTATATCTACACACTGTAATTCATGAATGCGTGTTTTAATAATTCTTGATTCTTTTATCATAATTTTTAACTTTTGAAATTTTTTTTATGTACTTTATTTTTTTTTAATAATTTATGTCCGGGAATAATGGCAAATATTCGGTAATTTTCCGGGGTTTGCTGAATCGCTTTAGGTTTTACACCAGAGTGGGCACTAGTTCACCAACAAATTTAGAAAACATTTTTCAATCTTAGAAGTGTGTTATAATGTCTTAATGTAAACAAGTTCTTTGCAAGAATCTTTGTTTCATCTAGACTATTAATATCCGTTGGAACTCGTTAGCCTGTTAACATAACTTAATTCATTCTGTTGCTCTTACATCACCAGAAAACAACATCATAGGTTGAAGAGAGTATGCGCTCATGATTTTTTTGAAAGTGGCATTTTGTTAACTAGTCGCATTTCACTGAACGAAACCTAGGTGACTTGCTAATGTGTTAGTAAAAAAGAAATAATTAATATCTTTAAGAGCTTTTTGAGGAATGTTCACTTGGAATCTGAGGCGAGGAAGCGGCAGGGTATCGAACATGAAAAATCCACTCCATCTCGACTTCCAGCGAGACCGATGCTTTCGATAGTGTCAGACCTCCCTCGTTCCTATCTTCTACTCGTTCTTCCCGTAGGCATTATTATTCTCCACGTTCCAACTAATCCCTCAAACACGAATTTGAACCTCATAATAGAATATTGTGGGGAGCATTGATTGATATATCAAAGAAATAATAATTTTATCAAAAATGTTCGGAATATGTCTCTTGTATTTTAAACTATGGTTTCCCATAGGGTACATTTCGCGTTTCACGAAATATTGTCCTAATGTACTCGGCAAAAAATAAATATCCCTGTCAGTCTGTCTAAAACATATAACTGAAGGTATTTCTACCGGTGGAGAAGTACATCTTTTAAAAGTATAACTTTGTATTAATGGATGCAATAATATATGCTGAAACTCATTTTAGATTTTTAAACATTCTTCCCCGGACATTTAAGCAATATTTAGATTTTTTAATATTTGGATGAAATACTTGTCTCATAAACGAAAAGAATTAATTTTCGAAAATAAATTACTTTCCAATTTTTTTAAATAGATTTAGTGTTTTAAACTACAGTAAAAATCATTTAATTTTTAAAATATTTTAAAGAGCTCACCCGATATTGTGATGATATTTAAATGTTTGTTTGTGGTTTCTATCTTCTCCGCTATTGCCAACTACATCATGGGGACCCAAGCTAATGATAGGTCATACTGCTTAGGAACAGTCAAGCAAGTTCACAGTTTTAATTACTTTCTTCATAAATAACTTTTTTGCTACAGTTACATATTTTCATTAGTCACTATTATTCTTAAAACAAACACACAAAATAATTTAAATCTAAACAAAGAAGGATTAGACTTGTAAATGATTTCATTAACTTTACCAGTTCATCATAATAGTAGAGACATTATTGTTGCTGTCATTTTTAGCTTAATATTCTACTTTCAAATCAACAATTAATTAACCATTTATTTTTCCAATACAGCGGCAACCTTTGCCGTGAGCAGGCAACCAGATAAACGATCAGACAGATGTATGTGATTTTTAAAGTATGAGGTTAGAATCAGTAAAACCGTGTTCTACACACAAATAAATTGGATAAAATTGTATGAAACATGTTCGCCACTTACTATTTCAGCTAGTGTTTTTACGTTGTTGAGAAACTGATTACGAATAGTGTGTGAAGTTGATGTGAAGAGCAGTGCTACATAAATGGAATATGAATTTTAAATAATACTGATAGTAATGTGAAAAAAACTATCTCGTTTAATTCTTCGGCTATGAAATTCAGAAGTTGCAACTAAATGTACAATTTGTGTATCATAAGAAATCTATGATCAGTATTATTTATTTCATTCAAAATTCTAGGAAGAATATCAAAATTGATTTGGGAGATAATTGTAATGTCTACCATTTCGGAGCAATGTTTGCCAAGAACTTCAATTAAACATGAAATGTGCATTCCTGTACTTTGGAAAAATTAGATATTTCCAACACATTTCATTTCCTATGAACCACATATCCTATAGTCATAAGACAAAAACAACACGCTTTCTGAAATGGAATTTTTCTCCACCTTTGTTGTTCATCATATAAGAAAAGTGGTTTCTTGAAGATGTTCACATTGTAAAATGGAAAGGAAAATAACTAAGATGAAAGGAAATTAGACGAGAAAGATTTTAGAATACTAAATTAAAATACTGCTCATTTTCAAGTCGTAACTTAGCAACAATTAATGATGTTTTTAAGATTTTTCTTCGTAGACCTTACTATTACATAATGTTGTGTTTAAGAAATACTGATTAATAGCACTTTTAATCATGTAAACGGCGCAATTTTCAAATAATTTCCCTGGATATGAATTCAAATAGAAAAATTTAAGTATTTGTTGATTCCAAGATGTATTTTATTATTGCATTTTCACTATACAAGAATTCTGCGATAGTAGTCTTCGCAGATTCTTGCTTCTAGAAAAAATAATTAGATTATCACCAATGTTATCCTTCTCTTCATCTGATCTTTTTCTAGATCTTCTTTTTTCTTCTTGTAGCACAATGTGTCCATTCTAAGAGATACAATACAATTATTCCCTACAAGAATTAAAAAAAGGATGCAATGTAAATTTATAAACGTTTATCGTGAAATTAGTATATTTTAGGAGTCTTTCTCATTTAAGAACTGTGCTTTGAGTTTTATTTACTCTAACTTCGTTTTGTATCACAGTGTTTTTATATTATAAAATTTTAGTTTCTTTTACATCTAATGAAATAAGTCCACAGAAAGGAATAAACAAATCTTATTCTGTCCTTTAATAGTGTGTCTTGTTTTTTTTTTGTTTTTTTTAAACAAAGAGCATACGATGTGCTTTTGTGAGTGATACATTTATTAATGATGCATAAAGCTTACAAGTCATAAAAATTCGACCTACAGTACTTAATAGAGCCTAAAATACCCTAAAAGGGTGGTTGTTGCCATTTTCCACGGCTGCCTGAAATAAGTAATTGGCCATAATACAGTTCCATTACTGGTTGTTTTCCTTGTCTGCTACAAACATGTTCTATATGTTTGGATGAAAGAGAGTCTAAAATTGAAATAAAAAACAATTCACGTCTGTTTTCTCAATGACGTCTTTAAAGTAATTATAACAAGAAAAATATTTCTTTGGAGTTAATCTTGGAAATAATCGTGTATTGAGCAAGATCCAATGAGAAACTCGTAATTGTAAAAATAGTACTTGTAATTTAAGAAAAGCTCGATATTGACTAAATGGATGCTCACTTCAAGTATAATAGTGTCTAGTATACATTTTTAAGCTAATTTAAGTGAATGATACTTTTCCATGTGTGCACATTTTGAGTATATTTGTGAGTTTCAGAGGTTCGTAGTCTCATAACAAGTGCGACACCTCGGGCATATAATGTTCATAGAGGATCGTCCTTGGTCGATCGCTTGTGACGCTCACCCGTCCTCGTCCTCGCCCTCATTCCATCCCTTACCTCGCCCATAGACTGTCTTCGTTCCGGCGCTAGGCGTCGGCCCCAGCCGACCGCGACGCGACGCGTCGGTCCCGCCCCTAACGATTCGCCTCCCCCCACCCCCACCCCAACCACCATCTTCAGCTCAGCCACATCCACCACAGCAGCGTCGGCAGGAGACGAGCTTACTTTGTTGCTCGACGAATTGAGGCTATGTACAGCATTGATAGGCAATCTCTTTTATGCGGAGGGGCCTGAAAACAATCCTGGGCCGCAATTTATGTCTATGTATTTTTCTATAATGTATGTATTTCTCGTTTCGGTCCACTAAAGCGCACGGTGACGAGTGCTAGTAAAACCCAATTCTACGTGAGTTTTCTCGCAATATACATCGTGAAACGTTTTG
>NNCF01127703.1:752818-823399 GCA_002313205.1 Laupala kohalensis | reverse complement strand
ATATATATATATATATATTCAATGTAATAATATTTTGTTGGAAAAATATATTTTAAATTATTTTCGAGAACTTTTATCAGTTTTAGTTTTCTATTAAAAATTTAAAACTTTGTCTTCTTGTATTTGTGTTTGAAAAGAATCTTTTCCTTCGTGTGTTATTCTCAAAAGAACATGACAGCAGGACGGGCTATAGAGAAGCACAACGAGATCCGCATACGATCACGAATTACAAGCTAAGACAGACGGGTTGGCCACCACTATTGTACAGTATTATTTGTTCGTCTGTATTACTGAACTTATCTCGGATATCAGTGATACTCATTTTCACAACTTGTATTTATAAATATTGCATATATATGAATACATTGCTTTTAGTAATTATTAAAAATGTTGAAAACAGTGCCAAACTGTAAACATTCACAACATCATGTTGTCCAAAATAAAATTGATGTATTTGAACCCATCCAGAAGAACGCTTGAGTCAAATTTCGAAGTTTTAAGACCCATTGCTGTGTCGCTAACAGACAGAAAAACTTCAAACGTAAAAGTCTACATCGAATTTTGAAGAAAAGAAAAAAAACTTAGGAGATTCATAGGGACGAACCCTGGAAAACTAGTGTGACAAATTTCCAAGCTCTGAAACTTAAACTCTGTTAGGCGAGAAAATAAATATTTGTTTAACGCTTAATAAAAAATATTAAAGCGAATTTTAAAAAAATCTTGGTGGTGCACTTGGGTTGGAGAACGTGATTGTTGGATTTTAAAGGTTGAGGCCTTTTCCTAGGATTTCTGCGCTCCGCGACTCTTGCAAGCAACGTTCAAAAATAAATTTCAAAAATTGCAATCGAATTTATTTATTTATACCATTTATTTTGTGCTTTTTTTTTGGAACACAGCGTTTCGGCGCTAGTTTTCAGTCGAAGCATTGTGTTCTAAAAAAAAGCACAAAATAAATGGTATTCGTCCATATACAATGGACGTTAATAGTAGAATTAATACCACTAGTCCTCCATTTGAACTTGAGCGACCTCTCTCGTGAAATTACCCCCTGTTAATCCGTACCTTAATCACCCTTGCCTCTTATTCTACACGCGTGTAAAGATCACTCGCTCCTCCTCTGGTTTGAACAGTTTATGAAACATGGTTCTACTCCAGTGATCTCTTGACACACTTTACGCCGGAAGTATTTCTTTTACTATCCTCGTCCAAATCATGGGAAAGATATGACGATAGAAGGATGGAGTTATTAAGTAAGTAATTGCTGTGTGTTGATTCCATCTGCGATGGACGTTTATTCTCGAAATGAAGAGGAAGTGGACGATGAGCTCCTCCCACGCTTCAACCATCATCTGCCTTCTCACTTCCGGATTCGTTCTACTTCGTGCTTTATCTCGATTTGCGCGCACATCTTGAAAAATTAAAATTGCTTCTCTGCTTTTGTTCTTGTTATGTCCTTGAGCAGAGCGCGTGGCAACGTGAGAGGAGCTGTTGATGATATTCCCATCACTATATGAGACATGGAAAAGGAAAGTACTTGGTGGGAAAGTAATTTTTTAAAGCTAAATAAAAATTAAACTGACAAAAACACTGCATCAATAAGATGGAATAGAGCAAAGGAAGGTAAGATTTTGCACCAAATATTAAATGTGTTGAGTTCGCCTTTAATAACAAGATGTGGTTTACACCAAATAAGTATGCCATAAAATTTATCGCTGGCCATAGTAACTTCAATCAGTATTTGAAAAGAACGGGCAAGAGGGAAGATGAGTGTGACTGTGGTACGGGAATCGAATCCCCGGATCACATTTTGATTTATTGTGATATTTATGGACATAAACGATGTGAATATGTGAAAAGGGTGAAGCATCACAGACTGACAAATTTCCAAGGACAAAGATGGTTTGCATCAAAATATAGGTATGAAGATTTCGAATGATGCTTAACAATATTAGGAATATTACGAGGTGCTATAAAATATGGATAAGAGTGGTTTCACGCAAATACAGAAGACGTAAATGTAGAAATTGAAAAAAAGAAGACAATGGCCAAAAATCTCTGATATCATCAAGGAACAGGGTTTCAGAGAGTTCAATAAAATAAATTTTAAAAAAAGAAAAAACTGAACAAACATGGGAGTGAAGGTCAAAATTCATTGTTCTTGGTTTTCGCTGTAAATTTTTTTTTTCATTTCTGGTTCGAATTCACGGCCTGGATAGGAATTAATAACTTTTAACTTTCTGTTCCGATGTTGCATTAACACGAAGTATCATGGGAGTCATACAGTGACGTATAACTAGACGGACTATAATTAAAAGAAAAAAATTATTTACTAATTTCGTGGATCTTCTTGATTTAATATCATATTTCCATCATGCGGAATATGTCAATGTTGGCTCTCAATACCATGGACATCAACATACTCGCTATCTCCACACTCAATATTATGACCGTTAATTAGTTCTCGTTCCCAATATTATATTATTCCATTCTTTCCAACGCCCACTCACTTCTCAGTTTCATATCCTCTCATATACGCAATTTGATAAGAAAAGAAATTCTGTTTCTGAACTGACTTTCTGATTTCCTATGACGATTAATTAAGTCATCTTCAACCCCCACCAATTCCACTCTTTAACTCTCATCCTTAGAGTATTGTTTCAATCAGGGCCGCGGAGATAATTTTTTGGGACTGGGACAGATTTTCAATTTGGATAACCTCTTCCCGCCTCTTCCATTCCATCCACCCTCCTCTCAATCGATCTAATATAGTAATTAAACAAACGAATATATTTCAATATTTTTAACACACATTTAGTTAACCCATACATAGTCGTAAATAGTTATTAATGACTAAATAAAGAATATTTCAAAATCGCTTCGCAGTTGTCAAGATCACACCAAAAATCTATTTTTTTCGGTAATTAATCAACAACTACTTATAAACAATTAACTATCAACCATAATTGAGACTTTTGTGACCCTTGTCCTGCGCCGAAAGTAACAAATTTGAAAGATATTTTTCCTGTTGACTTTCCAATTATCAGTGTTTTGGTTGGTTAAAATTATTGGAGGCTCCCCTTAGGGCCCCCTTTTTGGTTCCGGGGCAAACTACTTCTCATTTCGGCAGCACTACTCTCAGTGACGAAAATAATATTAATACCTCTTAGTAAGATAAACGGTAAAATTTGAGTAAGACAAAAAACCTTTTTGTCTCCCATCTAATTGTTTTCTTTAATTGTGTCTTTAGGGCCCGCCAACGTCTAGGCCATTACAACCCTTAATCTAATTATTAGTATAGAGATTAGGTACAGAGATAATGTGTAGAACCGAGATATTGGGAAAAGTGGCGATGAGTATTAGTGATGGGGAAACGGATGAGAGATACGATGTGTGGCAACGTATCTAGCAGCGAGGTCCAGTGGTGCATCATATAGACTACCACCCTTTCTCTCCTTATGCATCCACGCCGCACAGCAGCCAGGGAGCCCCCGGCAACAAAGACTGTGCTCTCGCTGCGTCCTGCCGGCCGTTCGTCCGGTGGAGGCGGAGGCTGTCGTGGGAAAGGGGCCAGGTGCAGGTCGGCCTCTGGCGGAGGCTGTTACGATGGCAGCGACTTACTGCCCCCACAGCGCCACTTCCACCACCTCTTTCGCGAACGCATGCCTCTAATATCTTCAGCAGTTTACTGCCAATGATATTCCTCAAGGTGTCGAATCAATTTACATTGTTTCGTTTGTCATCTGTCGACCTCTATGTTTCAAACTCCGAACAAATGTTAATATTAATGGATTCTTAGGTATTTTGACCAAAAAATGTTTTCTTATTCCCTTTAATCCACTTCACCCCTCTCCGTCTAGAGGGTTCCAGTAATATCCTCTCCAATCACGGTTTTGGTTAATTACGGATTAATACGTATTATGAGGTGTCGATCTTATTGTTCAACCATCTATATTTCCGTCAAAAACCTATGCTAAGAAATTGGCTAATCGTTAAGACAAGATTATGCTTCCTCATGTGATTACTGAAATAGTCATCCGGAATGCCACCCGGGATCGCCCCTTTTGGTCGCAGGTTTTGCTTCCGCTACTCGTTCCCCTTCCACAACTGAACACCATTTCTATCCGGGCACGATAAACATGAGGCACATCCTGATTCCGAGCATGAGTGATGTCAGGTAGTCACATGCCTTGCATCCTCCATAGCCAGTCACACTTCCGGCGCTCGATCACTGGATCCTCTCTCACACACTCCTACCTTGTCTCTTCTCTTCCTTCTCCGTTTTCCTCTCCGGGAGACGAAGGGTTTGCCCGTTGTGTGACCTCCTCTTGGAAGCGGCCAGTCGCCGCGGTGGCGAGCGCCGGATGCTGGGGGCTCGTTTCAGGAAGCGGAGCGGATATGCACAGCCCCCGACGTTGGCTGCAGGTCTGTCTCTCGGAAGGAACTGCTTGAATAAAACATGCGAATTTGAGGATGGAGACTGGGGAGGAGGTCACAAAAATCTGCTGGTTGAAAGTAGGGAAGCAGGAGAGCGTGTTGATTCAGAGGCCAGCTTTTAATGTGATTATTCAGAGAGGAATAAGGCTTACTGTGCATGTGGTTGGAGCGTTCACTCAAATCGAATACGGCATTGTGTAATAACACAGGTTTTTACCAAGTTGTTCAAATGAAATTTTTACGTAAAAATGTTAACTAAGAATTCTTCCAAATAAAAGAGAGAAAAAGTATTGTTGATCTAATAAATGGCGAAGGATACGGGGAACATGCAAAACGAAACAAAAATTTTCCATCATAATTAAATTTCGTTATTTTGGTGTACAGAACTCTAGTATTGTGACTCTTAAAAATAAGAAATAAAAAGAGTTATTGGTACGTGTGTTGGTACGATTCTTATATGTAGATCGTTCACGATAGGAATACACACTTGCTGAAGAGATTCTGCAATTCTTTCCTTCTTTTCTTCGAATAATTAATTTCACATTTTATTTATTTAACCTTACTAATATGATTAAAGTTTTTATGTGGTTTCTGTTCCTATTTCAGAAGAGGATGGTTCTGCAATCCCATGCTTTACCATAACAAAACTACAGTGTTTATTGCCATTATAACCATTCTGATCTACAACTCTTAACCCAAGACTTAGTCCATCGTATCATCTCACCATGGCCAACCCTACTCGAGAGAGGAGAAAACAGTACAAAAAATATAAGTTAGAACCTCGACCAGTATTGTTAGAAAATGCTTCCCACGAGGTGTACCAACTCTGATCATCCATTCATACAGAAAGTCCTGTCCTCTATTTCTATTAGTCCACAATATCTCTGTGAACGGAACGTCTTAAGACATTAAAGGAAGGAACGTACACATTCATTCCGGGAGAAGACCTGAGTACCAATGAGTGCGGAGCAAATCAATTAATCCGTCTCTCCATACAAGAAGAGGGCTTCATCGCCTTCTGAAGTGCGTTTGAAGACGCGAGCTCTTGGCAATTGCGCGAAAAGGAAAATTGCGAAGCCTTCCTTCTCCGTTGTCCTTCCTTATTCGGAAACACATGCCGCTGCTTGAGCGCGTCTTTCAGGAGACGTTTGAGTTCAACGCGGAGGGTCTGTGAAGCGTCACCATTGTACGGAATACATTCGCAGGACACGTGGAATCGCCCCCAGCACGTACTCAGTGAATGGAGGAAGTTTTTCTGCACCCTGCACTCACCTGGCGCAATCAGACCCCCTTTCAGAACGTCCACCGCGGCTGCGATTGTCGGTGTGCGCTCGGCTTATTTTTCTGGACCTGATTGAAGCTCTTGTTTCTCAAGGAGCTATTTTCCTTTCTGGTGTTCGATTACTTCGTCCAAGACGTTCTTTTGGAAGTAAATGATGACACGTGTTCGAGTGCCTGTAGATGTGATGGTGAGTATTCGCGAGGAACGAGGACACGTGGCGACGTATCGAGAGATGATTTGTGATCGTTAAGAGTCTGTTACTGTACACGACGTTATTTACGTAGCTGTTTTGAAAACACTGCATGGTCTTTTTAGCCCAGCAGTAGTGTGGATTTTCTTTATTAAATGGGAAGGTTAGACTTTGGACGAAATAGAATTATAATGATAAACAATAAGTCGTAACTATAAAGTTAGACATTCAAGCCTTTAACTAGTATTTTAATATTATTTAAATTGAATTTATTATGTTACTAGTTTAAAATATGGAAAATTATTTTCCTAGGATACATGGGAGCATATTGTTGGAACTTGAGAAAACCAGATGTCTTAATAAAAATTTAGTTTTGTTTTGAAAATATTACGACAATCCCGTATCCATTTCATACTGCTTGAACGTTTATTCTTTGAGCTTGAATATCATATATACATTAATAATACGACGTTCTTTACGTAATTTGCTCAATTGTACACGGTAATGAATAACAAGTAAAGAGTCTCCGCAGATTTACTGCGCTGTATCCAATAGTCTTCACCCTCATCTAATAGTTTCATTCTTATGTATAATAGTTTCATTCTTATGTATATATGGTATTATAAAGATGTTCCGTTTAAAACACGCTCACAATTTTACGGTTCCGAGTATTGTTCTCAGGATTTAAACAGCGAAATAACTTGTAATGTAGGCTACTGACTTGAATCCCTTTTACCTCTCTTTTTCTCTTTCTGGATCTGTCTTGAATCAATTTGATTGTAGAACTAAGACGTACTTATTTGTCTCCTTGACATTCAATAGTAAAAGAGACGAAGAAACAGAACTGATAGCGAGTTATATATCTGCGCCTACGTGACTAAGGTTACACGCTCAGCCTGACCTCTGAGTATTTTTTTCGCATTGACACTGTTTTGCAGGTTTTCTTTACAAACCCATTGAAAATGACAACAGACAATATTAGAATTGGACCTGTTGTTCTTACAATTGTCTCCCCTTCAGTTGCAAAAGAAGTCGAATTCACTTTTTAAATGAACACCTAGTTTCTTATTTTCTGCTCAGAAATACATGAAGCTGCAAACAAAATTTTAATTTCATAAATCGCTAGTTTTATAAATGAACTATATTTGAGAAATTTCGATCCGTAAAAAACTGAATTGTCACAAGTATTCATATTTTAACCGTATATTACGAAGTTGCTTCACAGAGAGAGAGAGAGCGAGCGAGCGAGAGAGAGCAGACATGCAGATTTATGTTCGCTAGATTTAGAGAGCGCTGAAGATTTCGTTCCTCTTCCGGAAAGAATTTAAATATATATTTTACCCATTTTTATTAAAATAAAATAAATTTATTGTCAGAAAAGCAGTTACAAACTGTGTATGACCACTTGGAGGACAATAAACTAATTTACTCTCCAGAAGCAAGTAAGGGACCAACCCATCAATTCCGATCAAGGGCCCTAAGACAGCGGCGGATTTAACATTCAGCACACTCCTATGAAAGTAGTTCGTTACGTGTTATAATATTAATAGAGTACCAACATTTGTATTGATTAAAACACAAGAAAGTTAATTCAAAAGTACGTATTATAAGAAATTAGAGATTATTTGAAAAATATTGTTTATAAATCGCAATTATTAAAATAACTCTAAATTTGAGATGCATTATTTCAGTCGACGTCTCCCCCAGTCGAGAACCTAAAGAATATAAAGTATAAAAATCCACCCCTACCAGAAGAGAGACCAGAGAAAAACCCAGGTCAAGATGGGACTGCAGAATTAATTTGCCCAAGGTTGAGTACTGACGAAACTAAACTTATATGAATAATAAGTCACAATAAAAGCATGTAGGAAAATCATTTGAAATTGTCAGTTATTTTGAAAGTACTGCAGCTATGGTGTGATAACATACAAGATGAATTTGACTTTTATTATCAATAAATTATTTTACATTGCAGAAGCACTGGTGCAGTAGATAGCTGTTAACCGCGGCTTTGAAGAGATTCAATTTAATAATATATTTTGTGTATATCTTATATTATGGGGAGAGAATTAAATAGGACGACTTCCGAAAGAAATAGCCCTTTTTGGCAAAGAGTAGTTGACACTCAAGGACGATAAATATTTTGCCAATTACGAGTATTGTATTCTTTAACAAGACAGTTTCGTATGAAGCAACAGGTGCACTCCAGTATTTCTGTCTTAACAAATACGCTGTTTCATAAACATAAATGCAGGAATGTGCTGAGATTTTTTATTCCTTGAATAAAGGTTTTCATGAGTTTCGGGGGTGAGATTTACAAATTATCGGATCTGTTCTCTTCTGAACTCTGAAAGTTTGAATGCTCTGACCGGAATTGCCCCAGAATGTAATGTCGTAACGTAAATGGCAGTAACTGTGCAAAATATACGCAACGGGAAATATGTGGACTAACTACATTAACTAAGATTCGAAATGCATAACACATTTTTTTAAATTTGGAATTAAGATTATAAACATGACAATTCCTTTTGAGGTTGTCTTGAATACGAAGACCTAAGAATTTTGTTTTCGTAACAGTTTTAAATTGTGTTCCGTTTAAAGAAAGGGAAACCTGGGGTAAAGATTTTGTGATACTACTGTGAAATGACATACACTGTTTTGTCAGTGTTTACAATGAGACGATTTGCATGGAACCAAGCTGAGAAGTTAGACAACCTCAAATGGTATTTGTAAACGTTGTGTTAACAAGTTAATTTGTGTCATGAGCAAAAAAGACTATTTTGCAATCTGATGTTGGGGATGACATGTCGTTCACATACAACAGTAGGGGAGTATAGGGCCGAGAATTAAACCTTGGGGAACTCTGTGATGAAGTGGCTTCATTTCTGGTAGGCAATGCTGAAGTACTTTATTTTTGGTATAGGATATTTCGGCCTGTTGATACCTATTCTTTTATATAGGAAGTAAGCCATTGATGTGTTAGTCCATGAATGCCAAAAGAATGCAATTTTGAGAGCAGGATTTCGTAATCGATAACATCGAATGCTTTGGATAAATCAAGAAAATACACTGACATTTTCTCCGTGGCAAAGAGATGTGGCAACAACATTTTAAAAAATTAAATGGCGCTGGAAGAGGAAAAGTATTTCCAAAAACCGTGTTGATCGTCAGAGAGAGTGTTATTTTCTTGTACAAAATCTAGACGACGCGTATTAAACAATTTTTCTAGGAGCTTTGAGAAAATGAGTAGTAGAGAAATTGGTCGATAATTTCCAACATTGAGATTGTTTCCTTTCTTGAGTACAGGTTTCACTTTAGCTCTGTTAAATATGTTAGGAAACATACCTTCTGATAAAGAGACGAAAATTTAATAATAAATTCAGGAATATCACCTATGCCTGTTGAAAATTTGTTTTCTAATGAACTGATGATTCTCATGTTTTCACTGGCGTTAGTTTCGGAAGTGAACATAGAATGGGGTACGGGCAGTGGCGTAACTAGCACCCTGTACACCCGGACATTTTCCGAGGGCCCTTGAGCCACAGGGGGCCCCGACATCTGAATATGATAGGAGGTCTTCTTCATTTTTTCACCGTTTTTGAAGAAAAAATTATTATTCCATCAAAATAATTTTTATCACTAATCAAACATTTTTAGTAATGAAATTATAATTTATTATAATAAATCTCATAATGTTTATATCTAATTTTTTGTACGTAGGGCCGGGGATGGAATGAAATTTTTTCTTCCCAAAGCGGAAAAATTCTTATCCCAGCCCCACCCCGCCGCACAAAACAATGTTTGATACCCGGACGCGATCGCCCTCGTATCGAAATATACTATTTTCTCATTTTCTTATGAACAATTTCAAAGGTTCTCATACATTAGAAATTCAAAATCATTCTACATTATTTATTCGTTTGACATTTAAAAAACTTATTCGTAGTTTTCCGCAATTAAAATCTACAATTTTTTAATCGGTTGGTAATATTGCATCGTTTGGAGAGTCAATTCATACTGCGACACCTACTGACAAACGAACGAGATGAGGTACGAGACAAACGTACGAGAAAGGTGAAAAACAATGAGTGCTTAGAATACTGTAACAATACATTGACGGATTGATCAGCGGCTTCATCAGATAGCAGCCGCATACGTTGGAGATAGAATTCGCGTTTTCTACCGGTTACCTAATACGATGGCAACAAACTGCAGAAAGTATTTGAGTGGGGCCCCAAAACGAAAATTAAAAAATGAACAACTTATCGAAGCTAAAAAGTCGAAACCTATAACCGCTTTTTTCGGTTTGCATCAAGTTGAAGATTCAACTTCAAGAACAAACTGGTATGTATGGAATGTTTTGGTATCCATAGTAAGTGAAAATTTTCAATACAAGTTCATAATACAAGTTCATTCCTTCACAAGTTAAAATTCATAACACATGATTTCTGAGAATAGGGTAATGCCGGCGTATGGATGCTAAGTATGAAATTCTTTAATCAATGTAATAATGAAGTTATAATTCGTACTTGTATCATTCCCTAAAATAAACATAAAATGTTGTAATAGATTATATCAAATGTTGAATATCTAACGTACAATGTAAAAAGTTTCCCGTAATTGATCTCGCGAGCTCTTATGCATGAAATTTCTATATAATTTTTATTTGCGACTGCGCGCTTGTGCATTCTATTAAAGGACTTTTTTAGAGATTATCGCCTTGTCAAAATTTGGTTTTGTTTATTCGATATTAAAATATTGACTGTTTTTTAGGTTAGACAAAAATATTTATATCTTTCTTAACAAAGGTAACAATATACTCGGAGAAAATATTTATAGACTGAGTCGTGTCAACCAAAAAGATTGTTTATGACAGAAACCAGTATTGCCATGACAATACTTAGTCCTGCGCAAAAATGTCAAACACTGAGTACTGTCAAACGTAGTATTGGTTACTATCTTAACCAAATTTTGTTTAGTGACACGAATCAGTAGTTATATTTTTCTTCTTGTGGATTGTTGGACAAAATATCATGGTTTAAAATTATAAATAAATTTTAGTAAATAATCTATACACAGAGCAACAGAACTGCTGAAAATAAAGATATTTAAAAAATATATTTCTAATGGTATAGAAAATTCGATGGTTCTGAGTTTGTAATATTCAGTTTTCAAGTATCAAAACCTATTATTTTTTTATATTTTCAGCATAATTGATCCTACAAATCCAACTGAAGTTGAATTCAGTTCAACGAAAAGTATACTCTCATCAGATGGAAAGAGATTCATATTGTCTGTAGGACCTTGCCAACCTGGAGGACCTTTTCCTGTTGACACAGACAAAGGAGGTCATTTTTCAGAAAATCATTATAATATTACGAATAAAGCTGGGGTTAAAATTCCCCGAACTTGACCGTATTACTCAAAAATTTTAGATTGTGTTTATTGTGAACCGTGCTGATTATTTGCTGACAGAAATAATCATTACGTTAAATCCACTTAGGTTGAAGGTATACGATCATGGCGAAGATTGAGTGAGAAAATAAAGGAACACGAGAAATCTGATATTCATCATAATATGAATCTATATGAATTATGGAAGTATAATGATATCATTGATACAGATCTCGAAGCCGAAATTCGAAGACAAAAATCCTTTTTGGTGCAAGGTACTGGAGAGATTGCTGAATATTTTCATTACTCTAGTTACTTCTAACACAGTTTTTAGGGCATAGAGAAAAAATTAATAAAAATGGAAACTTCCTTTCAATTGTAGAATTGCCTGCAATTTATGGTCCAATTTTGAAAGAATTTATTGAGAAGCCAACTAACTCAGTTCGATATTTGAGTCCAAAAATACAAAATGAGCTGATTGAGTTATTATCCCAAACTGTATCAAAGAAAATATTAGAAGATATAAAAAATGCACCATTTTTCTCCATAATTATGGATACAACTCAAGTCGTAACAAAATTGAGCCAAGTATTCCGATATATCAAAATGGAACAAAACGAAAGCGGTCATCCAATAGCATTTAAAATTAAGATATCATTCCTAGGCCAGTTGAAGACGCCACCGCTCAAGGTTATCATTGACACCATGAAAAGTAAAGGTAACTTTTTTGATAGATAATATCATAAAAACCTCACCATAGCACACTAATTATGCTAAATAGTTATTGATATAACTGTTATTTTGTATTTCAGAAATCGACATAAAAACACCGGGGATAAGGGTATGATGGAGCCGCAGTAATTAGAGGATATTCTGGTTTACAAAAAAGGATCCTGGACGAAGTTAATACTGCGACTCATGTACATTGTGCTGCACATAATTTAAATCTTGTGCCAAATGACGCTGTGAGTGACATAATTGAGGTTTCCAAATTTTACATTACATTTACACTTTTTTCGATCACAGTATAAAACGGTGGACCCTGTTATAAACAATTATTTCATGAACGGACAAAGGAAATTTAACACTCAAACGTCTTTGTCCTACTACATGGTCCAGTAGAAACGAATTCTTACTAGCTATTCGGTTCCAGTATCGTAACATTTTGAAAGCTTTGACAACATTATCTTTGGAAAGTACTTCTATATCCGAACGAGCTAAAGCCAATAATTCAAAAAAAGATATGGAAATGTTAGAATTTGTTTTTCAAGTAGTGCTTCATTCTAAAATTCTCATGGCTACGAACATAGTTTCAAAAAATTTGCAGAACATCGATGTTGATCTCAAACTATGATCCAGGAAGCCCACAAAGAATTAATAACATTCCGAAATGAGTTTGATAAAGCTAAAAATACTGCCGTTGAATTGGCGAATACGTGGGGTATTAAAACTGAATTTTCTGAGAAACGCGTTAAGAGAACTAAACGTTATCACGATGAATTGAAACAGGATGAAAGACAAGTCAAATGGTGAAAGTAGATTTCGAGCTCAAGATTTTTTTGGATGTTTAGATATCGTTAATACTCAACTTCAAGAGCGATTTCGTAGTTTGAATGGTATGGTTGACACCTTCAGAGTTATTCAACCACAAGAACTTTTTAAATTCACTGATGACGAGCTCCAGGGAGAATCTTATAGATTATTTGAGGAATATCAAGAGGATCTAACAGATCAGTTTCCGAATCAACTTTTGTCATTATGTAGCTAAGAGTCAAAGAGCTAAATTGCATTCAGTAAGGGAGTTAGCTCAGTTATTACTGATTGATCATTTTACCCTGTCAGCCAGTTTACCGGTCGTGTGTACAGTTGTCATGCTATTTTTAACTATACCAGTTACAGTTGCAACTGCAGAACGGTCATTTTCGAAACTTAAGCTCATCAAAAATTATTTGAGAAATTCCATGAATCAAGACAGACTGTACGGTTTAAGTATTTTATCAATCGAATATGAGGTTACAAATAATTTAAGAAGAAAATTAGGTCAGTTAGAAAAAACATTTGCTAAAATGAAAGTACGTCGTATGAAAATATAATTGTATCGTTCGATTTTTTTAGAATTACTGTAGTTTTAAAAAAATATGGGCTATAAAAATTGTTAAATTAAATTACTAAAGAGTTACTTAGACATGTTGTATTAAATTTCTAAATTATTATTCATATTATATTTCTAAATTAATATATCAAAATACTAGAACTGCGGCTACTAAAGGGCCCCGAGATAGATTTTGCCCGGGGACCCCGGCTTGGATAGTTACGCCACTGGGTAAGGGGGTGGATGTGTTTGTGGGACATTGATTTTGATATATTTAATTCGTTATTTTACTTCTGTGAAAGAAAAATTAAACAAATTTGCGACGTCGTGTGGTTTTGATACGATTTTGCACAAACTAAGGAAATGTTTTCTTCACGATTTTCAGGTGACGTAATTTTTAACAATATTCCAAATACTCTTGGTCCGATAGTTCGATTTTAGTATCTGCCTGTATTTTTCCATAACTTCTTCATTTCCACAACTCATGCAAAGACCTTTTATACTTCTTTGTTTTATATTACGGTCATAAAGGTGATTTTCTAACTTAAGATTTACACTTGGCATTACTGTATAAATACATTTATCAATATCCTTTTTTATTCTGCTTCATAAATCTGAAAGACAACAATGCTATTGGATTTTCAGCTGTAATTCCGGCTTTTGTGACCATGTTACATAGAGTTAAAACAAGAGTTATTCGAATATTTTATGTAATTCAAAAATAGTAACTAAACTTCGACATATTTCTTAAAATTGTCTATTGTTTATTCTTAAATTTATTTTCGTCACGTTTTACACTGCATGACAATTTAATTTGATTCATCATAATTCAATCCAGCTTAAAATGGACGTTAAGAGATTGGAAATGATTAGTTGTTTGTGTATTGAAAATTATTTTGTTATAAACGCTGATGTCCCCGCGAAGAGAGCTGTGTTATACAAGTAAGAGACATATATTGAAATACATTGGGTAGTGATAAATTAGAAATTTTAATAAAATGAATGAACGAGCGGATTTCCCTTTCATGTCAAAGAAGCAACTTTTGGAATCAGAAAATTCGATGTAATTAAAATTTTTGTAGAACTTACAGTGAGACTAAAGCAGTGATCCCGAGTTCGAATCTCGGTCCGTTGCAATTTTCATCTGGCCATAGACAATGCAAAAACGTTTGTTGGTTACTTACATTCGTCTTGGACACACCAGGCAATGGCTTACGAGCGACTTATTCTGCTTACGAACGCCAGGGGATTTCACATTTCATACAAATATCTTCATAAATCATTTTTATTACAAATAAGATTGTTGTTACTAGCAACTATTATTTATAAAATCATCATACAAAGTAATTAATAATAAACATAGAAGGTGGTTAGACAGTTGAATGATTTAATTTACATTGACCGATAGAAGTACCCCACAGAACTAACGTGGTCCGTAGTTAGAAAAATATTTGTCCAACAAATTGTGGTACTAAGAATGTGTGTGAAAGACGAATACATAGAACACGAAGGTGATTGTTATAGATTTCGAAGCGTTATCAGTTGGAATAATTTGTAGTATTATTTCTGAGACTATCAATTCTTGTCACTAAAGGGATAAATCTAGAATTCGATTTCCATTGAGTTACCATGCTGTAACAATAATAACAACTTTCCCGAAAACGATCTGAAGAAAAAAGTGAAACATAACGCTATTTTTATTTACTGCAAATTATTGGATTTCGTTCTCTTGAATCATTTGAGAAGTTGATGAATACTCAAAAAAAAAATACCTTCATACGGTAAAATATGAAAGCTATATATATGCACGGTAGTGTGTAAAACTGTCCTTTTCCGAACTACAAGTGAAACAACCAGTTGTCATGCACACTTGTGCAACTGGATCGACATATTTCCAAGAAGACATCTTTCAAGATATGTCATTGAGTTGCAGAAATTGTTGCATAATGTTACGGGATGCTATTTGGGTATTTTAAAACTATGACGCTATATCTCGAGTTCTATTCAAATGAACACGTACGTACAATGTCCTCAAAGGCAGTTTCAGGTTTGAAAAAACAACAATATTCTTATGACATGTGGGTTAGAACCAGGATGGGAATTTGCTGTGGAGTTAGCATAAATGATATCAATTCGGATATCAAATTTTGGAAGTAAATGAACAATTTTGAAAATACTTCATCAACTTCAACATTTATTTTTGTTCTGAAAATGTTTTGAGAAAAATTTGGTATTTATTAAAATTCCTTTTCGCTCTTCGAATGACAGTGATGGACTGTAATGCTATTTGTTTGAGATCAGAGTAATTTACTGAGTCGTTATTTGTTTTTCACTTTACATTTCTATTATATTTAATGGGTTACAACATCTGGAAATAAACACCGAAGCAACTTATAAAGAGCACCAGTAGCAAAACATAAGCCCATTTACAACTTAGTATTTTTCTGAGGATTGTTGTTTTTAATTAAACCATCGAGCATTCTTTTGTTTCAATCCATTTCCAAGGTTTTTCTTCTAAGACAAAATCTATAATTATAATTCTACTGCGTTTCTCAGTTACCAGACTGCGATTATTAAAACTAAGCCAAGGGAATCCTCGGAATTCGAAATTTTAGTTTATGTGCGATATTCAATATGTAATATATTGAATAATGTGTTCTTGAAGTACTTTGGATCCTTATCTGAAAATACTATTTGTAGAAAAAAAATGAAATTTTTGACCAGAGCACTCAAATAATATTGGATCATAAATATTAGTGATCATACCAGATTTTTTGGAACATCAAGTATGCTTCTAGTGCAAAATTGAGATATGAGTACGAAACATATCTATTTCGAAGAGGGAGAATTTCATGAGAGGGGAGCATGATTATACTATTTCCGTTTGTGACACGTCGATATTGTCTGTAGTTTTTGTACTAAGCTGTTCAATAGGCTGCTCGTAACGCTTTCATGATTAGTGACATCGAGATTCCTTTTCACCAGTAATATTATAATTTTATTCAATCATTCATGGAAAGGATGTGGTGTATACACTCCTCAAGGGCATGTAATTTTGTAAATGATTCACAAAAAACGTACTAAGCTGTTCCACACGATATATCTTGATGCAAACCTATGCACATGAGATAACTGATTAAGTATATTGGAATTAAGTGAATAAGAGTTCCAACCTCAAATGCCATATCAACATTAGACTCTAAGAACTGAAATTTCATTCAATTTGTTCGGTGGTTTCTGCATGATGCGAGTTCGAAATGTTTGTGTAAACGTTACCGGGTAATGTTATCGATCGATTGAAGAGACACGGGATTAACTCACATAAATTACCCATCATCTCTTCTAAATTACAATCATTTATGAATAACATTTTTGCTACGACATTAATAGTGATTCGAGAAAGATTGCTTGAGCAAAATTCAGGCAAGTTATCCTGCGGGTGCTCAGTAGTATGAAAATAAAATTTATTTTCCCAAAGTTAGCGTGTTAAAAAAATAACTTGTTTATTTGCATATTGCAAACTCCAAAATACCCAAGGTGGTCTAAACAGAGGATATTCATCATAACTTCACATTGTGCTTTTCAAGTACGAATATTTCCAATATTTCTTGTTCACTATGGAAATTGAAAAATGAAGACACGAAAAATTCGATGACATTTTTCGAAACCTAAATTTAACCAAGGTTCGAGTTAAATGTGAACAGAACGTCGATCAACAGTGGCAAATACCCATCGCAAGTTCGAGAAAAGAATTGAGAATGGACAGCGTTGGAATATCCATTAGTTACAAAGTCGTTGCTGAGAATGGAAGACAAGTGGTTTAGTATGCAATGTTGGAGAGAGCGCTGGAAGCCAACATCGATCACGTCGCTTAGTTCACACGTGCGTTCGACTGCGAGATCCAACACGTCGCTTGCTTCGTATCATTTGCATTTACGTGTGCGCGAGGTCACGTTCTCTTTCTTTAACTCGCTGAGTTCATCTTCACGCTTATCCTCCGTGTACCGTCGCGTTAAGGAGCCAATCGGCATGACACTTTGAGAAAAATGAGTGATCCCCTCCGTGGCTCAGGTTCTATGAATGTCCCAGTTCATATAGTTGTGACTAATGAAAAGCGAACCCTCCTTCCTCTATCCACCTCCGCCTAGAAACAATAAGTCTATCCATTACTACTACTAACTCCTGCACGCGGGCCAAGTTGTTGGTAAACCCAGCTAAGCGACCCACCTACTAACAATAGCCCACCTACTAACTCCTACCTCCTATTACACCATGTAGATAAGCTTCAATAGCACGCTACATTTCCCCAAAAAATGAGTGAATCTACATTATCCTCTGAACTATTTTTAACAATTTTGAAGAATAACTCATATTCCAAGAATAACTCATATTCCAAGAATCCTGATCTTCCCAGAGTCATTACCCGGACTGTTGCCACTACTATCGGTTCCAAAACGCCAAAGTCTCGAGTTTGAACCTCCGCTTCAATTTTCCTATCAAAATAAACATATTAAGCATCAAATTTTAACTTATTTAATTTTGCATCATAAAAAGTGAGTTTAAAAATTTGCTCATGTTTTTTAATTGTGTTTGGAAGGTTAAAGACACCATTTTCTAGCGTTTTCAAGGTAAGGGTCAACTTTGAAAATGTATTTTAGCAAAACTGCTAAATCTACAACATTGAAATTTTTACATAACATTGTCGGAATAGTTATTTATATGATGTGTCTGTTTTATTAGTTTATCATACCTAACAAAATTGTTCTTGTAATTTTCATAAACCTCGCAATCTCAAGATAGGCTAATCGTACAATCTTCCATTAGACAATAAAATAACCATATTTAAAGATAGAATAAGAATAAACAATTAGCTTTTTCATCCGGGTCCAGGCGCTTCGCGGCGTTACACGCTCCAGGATAAGGCACCCAAATGTGCCACCCAGCCAAATGACATTGTCCCTTTGTGTATAGATACTTACTAATCAAATATCATTATTAACCACGTTTATAACTTTCCTTACGTTTGGTATTGTTTCCTATACTAAAAATGGTAATTTTCGGCTTTTTTTCCTCAATTTAAATCAAAATTAACTGATCATACAAGTCGCTGAGATGATAAAACACCCATATTTTAACAAAAGTATTTTTATAGTAGTTTTTATACGGTCGCGTTAAAAGTAAAGAAATACCAAATAATGTCAAAAAGGCCAAAAATGGACATTTTTGTCCAAATTTCTGAGGTGCTAGGTCTGGATTTCTCACCAACTCTTTACGTGCTATACGTGCTATTCTAAATGCAGCCACAATTTTAAATGCGGCCCTATACTCTTTTTATTGTATGTGAACGACATGTCATCATCCACATCAGATTACAAAATGATTCTTCTTGCTGATGACACTAATTTACTGTGTAAGCACGCCAATGCTCAAAAAGTTTTGTCCAACCTTTCGACTTGGTTTCATGCAAATCGTCTCATTGTAAACACTGACAAAACAGTGTCTATGTCATTTCACAATAGTATCACAAAATCTTTACCCCAGGTTTCTCTTTCTTTAAACGGAACACAATTAAAAACTGTTACGAATACAAAATTCTTAGGTCTCCATATTCAACACAACCTCAAATGGAATTGTCACATTGACAATCATATTTCCCAATTAAGCAAATTGTGTTTTACGTATTCCGAAACTTAGTTAACGCAGTTAGTCCACGTATTTCCCGTTGCGTATATTTTGCAAACGTTTACTCCCATTTACGTTACGGCATTACCTTCTGGGGTAATTCCGGTCAGAGTATTCAAACTTTCAGAATTCAGAAGAGGATAGTTCGGATAATTTGTAAATCTCACCCCCAAAACTCTTGTAAACCTTTATTCAAGGAATTAAATATCTTAACATTTATATTTATGAAACGGTCTTGTTTGTTAAGACCGAATTACTGAAGTGCCACCCTTGTTTTATACGAAACAGTCTCGTTCACAAACACAATACTCGCAATAGGAATAATATTCATCGGCCTAGAGTGTCAACCACTCTTTACAAAAAAGGACCTTATCATTCGTGAATCGTTCTATACAATTCCCTGCCCAAGAATATAAAAGGTATTATGAAATTGAATATCTTCAAATCCGCGGTTAAAACCTACCAACTGCACCAGTGCTTCTACACTGTAAAAGAATTTATTGATTTTAACAAAAGTTAAATTCGTCTTGTACTTTATCACGCCATTGCTGTAGTACTTTTTAAACAACTTATAACAATTTCAAAAACTATTTTCTTGCATGATTGTGTTGTCTTATGGCTCATATTAATTTAGTTTTATGTGTACTCAACTTTGGCACGGTTGTGTACATTAATTCTGTAGCCCCATCCTGGCCCGGGTTTTTCTCCGTTTTTCCTTCGGGTAGAGGCGGATTTCTTATACAGGTTCTCTAGGCTTTGTCTAGGGGCGTGTTTATTGTAACAATAAATCGTGAATTTAGTGTTTTTTCAACTCTTATGATTTTTAAACACTATACTCAGAATAATCTATAGTTCGATAATAACTTGTACATGTAAATTTACAAACATATTTGCGTTAAATTACAAACATATTGACATTATATATGTATTATAACTCGCAGCTAACTTTTTATCTTATCTAGGAACTTATGCTGAAATTTTTGAATCCGCCTCTGCCTTAGGGCCCTTGATCGGAATTGATGGGATGGTCCCTTGCTTGCTTCCAGAGAGTATATTAGTTTATTGTCCTCCACGTGGTCATACGCAGTTTCTACTGTTTTTTGACAGTAAATTTATTATTATTATTAAGCCTCTACGTGGGCAAACCCGAAAATTGCCAAACCGACCGAAAAAGTATAGAACGTACCTAAAAATATTTACTTTCTGCTATAAATATAAATATCCTTAAAACGTAGTTATTGCATCATACTTGATGGTAGTATACAGTAACTTTTAATGTTTTATATGTGAGCAGATTTGAAGAAAAAAAAAGAAATTTCTAAACATATCATAACACTGTGTATTGTGCCTTAGGCTGTCACATTCTGAATTATTTACAACGATATATTTATTTTATTATTTTCATAATGACAAAGAATGATAATGATTTTTTATTAAATCGAATTAACATTTCATTTCGCACAAGAAAAAAAATTAGGGAGACTAAGTATAAATTTAAAACATATTTTTAAAAAAACCAAAGGATATCTTGTTAAAAAAATTATAATTCTCAAAGAGGATCTAAATTTTATTAATCCCACGAACTAGCGTAATTAATTCTCAAGTTTGAACCCCTTTGAAGATTAAGAATTCTTTCCAACAAGATATCCTTTCCAATACGATATTCTTAAAACTGCATTATACCATTCTCTAATAATATCGAAACTATATTAATCTCAAGAGATCTCTTATTTTATGTTTTATGTCAAATAAATATTAACAACGTTTTGATTTAACCTGCGCATGGCAGGACTTTATGTTCTAACCCCAAACGAAATTAAATTATGTACGTCAGATTAGAACTTGATAGATAAACACATTCCTAATTTTTTTCCTTCAATCGTGAAGAACCATTCCTAGTAATATTCTTAAGATTTATATTACTCGATCTAAAACTAAACTCAGCTCTAATTGTATCAAATTATGTTTTGCCTACCTATCTTGGGAAAACAGATCTCCGGAAACCTTAGGCACCTCTTTTACACTTCAAATATTCCAAATGAACAGTTATTGTCCATTACCTTTGTGTGAGGAATGCCTAAGGAATCAATGTATGTAAATTTTCCCATCGAGTTGCTTCGACGATGTCAAGTATTTAAATAGTCAATTAGCTTCGATCTCACGGTTGTCTGATATAATCTAGTTCGTCTGTATCACCATGTATTAACATGAATAAAATGGGAGTAGCATTAGAGTGTTGGAGTGACAGAGAAGCATTGCAGTCATTTCGATTAATCCCTGCGTTGTCCTCACGCGCCTTCGCAGAACGCATTTCCACGCCGTGTGGGCAATGTTTTTTTGAACTCGACTCATTTACTTCCAGAGTTAAAGTTATAAATCTTTGATAAGTCTACGTTGATGCTTCTCGGGTGACTCACGGCTTGGCGCGTGCTAATTCGCCACCGAATCACCGAGTTCAGTTCCCGATGGGGCCAGAAAAAAATTGTAGCTTTTCACTTCAATGTCCCAGTTCATATATAGCTTTAGTAATTGAAAAACCAACCATCCTTCTTCTATCCAACTCCTACTACTCCTAGTGTCACTAACTCTTACTATTACTAACACCACACGGGCGAAGTTGTTGGTAAACCTAGCTAACCGGCCCACGTACTACCACCTACCTCCTATTGCCCCATGTAGATAAGCTTCAATAGCACGCTACATTTCCCATTTTACAAATACTACAATAATAATAAGTATACGTTGTAAAATATCGGAAGGCGGCTGGCTACCTCCTCACTCTGTTAACACTTCTTCGTTCTTAGACGTCTTAACCCCGAGATTCTCCCTGACACATCTCACCAACATCCTTGGTAGCGGAAATGATTCATGTATTAAAAAGTATTTTATATTGATGTTGATAACAGCAGAGATATCTTCGTACAAAATACAAGAAATGCGATTGCTTGAAAGTGGTTGTTTAGTATAATTTTTCTCAGAATTTTGTACAGAATTCAATATTAAACTAATTTCTTGTCTTACATTGCAAAAAAAAATTGAAATAAAAATAATCCAGTAAGTGAATCATTCCTGCCTCCAAGGGAAAGGGTGTTAGAGTGAAAAGGAATATTTCAGGGAGCATATTTGGGTCTAGACGTCACGAAGAAGTAGTGACAGCGTGAGGGAGGTAGCAAGCCATCTTCCGATAGTTTACAACCTATACAAATTATTTTGAGCAAAAGGTAAAATAAAGCGTTTGATTTTTAATAATTGGATAGGTGAGGTCTTCATCTGGGGTTCACGACACCTCCAGACAAACCATAAGTTCCCCAGTACTCCAAGGTCTGTCCTTCCCAATTCCTTAACCCGAGTCCCGCTTATGTAGAAAATCAGACAATAAATAAGATAAATAAAAATGTAGTTAAGGTACGTAAGAAAGGAAACCAGGGATAATATGTAAAGATATTTATCACTTTATGTACCCACTTCGTATGTGCGTGTCGCTAAGTCCAACTGATGAAAGAGCGAAACCCATGTCATCGTGTCCGTCGTCCGTTCGGGACGAGCAAAGCTCAGCCTGCTTCGGCTTGGCGCTACGGCAGCTGCGAGAAATTGCGAAAAAACCCAAATGAGGCAACCGGTTCCCTGCCTGTTAGCGGCGAGCAAGAGCGGCGCGGCTCACGCCTCAGCGCGCGCGCGGGCGGGCGTGTAGCGAGCGTCTGTCTCCGGCTCTCTGGCTCTCTCGGTTGTCCGTCTGTCCGTCCGTCTGTTAGTGCGTCCCTCACTCGACCTCTGACTCCGCGAGCGGGGCTTCCGCTCTAATTAGTCTAAGCCGAGTTCATCCGGACCACGCAGTCGGCACTCATTGATTTGTTTTCCCCCCTGTATTTTTTGCGTTTGTTATTATTACATGAAAGGGAAAAGTTTCCGGTTTTCTCGCCTGTATGATTAAGGTAAACGTGTTGGGTTTTTTTGCACCTCTTTTTTTCAGGTCGTCGAGGACTTTGTTGCGAAACTGGTAATTTTCGTCGCCGAAAAGTTGAAGTAATTGTTGTGGGAAGACCACAATCAGTGTTTCAAGAGCAAGGTGCACATATGAAGGCGCGATATTTATAAGTTAAATTTTATCCACAAAATTATTTTTAGAGGAATTACAGTATACGTCGACTATACTTTACAGAAAAATATTATACATCGATGCTCGATGTATTTTAAATAGTCTGAAGCATTTGAACCCAATTTTACTGTCTATTTATAGTACAGCCGCTACTATTGGTGTACATGGTTGAATGGCATCTCATGTAAGCGTTGTTTTTCCATGTCTAAGCAGGTTTTACATATTGAAACGATCCATAAGGTAAATACGTGGCCATCCTCTGGTCGTTATTCGCCGCTGAACTCATCTCCTGAAGATGTTCGCTGCAGCGAATGACCCGTTGAGGACCCTGTTTTTTTTCAACCCTTGGTAGTACCTGTCATTTCGCGATGAAAAGAATACGCGCACCATCTCCCGAGAGTTGGGTGGCCAGCAGCGACGCCGGTGGGTGTCGGGGCGAGGAGGGTACGCGGACGCCGTCGCCGCTACGCTGGACCCCTCTCCTTCTCATCCTCCTCCATCACATCGCTTGTGGAGGTTCACGTGTCCACGTCGGTTCCACGTGGCGGAGCGCGCGTCCCTAGGGAAGCGCCCCTCTTGACCGGTTGCGCAAGGCGGATGGATCCTCCCGCCTCACCCTCGCCTTATCCTCGTCTTCCTCACCCTTCTTTTCCGCGCCCTCAAGACGCTGCTACAGCGGACGCCTTTGTACTCAGGTCCCCTATCTAAGATACCCTCTGGTCAGCGCGACCTCAATGAGTCCAGTTCTACCGAGTGTCGATGCAGGGGATTTTTTTCTCACACAGGAAGCATTTTTTACGAAGAAAGCTAATGGGCTTCGAATTTGAGAAAAAAATGTAAACAATTGTTGTGAAACTTAAAGAGTCAAGATTTATATTTCTGGAATCACCCATCGTAGCACGGGCTTCTTCCCAGACATTTCACACAATTAAACAAATACTTGTAAATATAACATATACATTACATAATATATGATCATACTAGTATATTAATCAAAATAACACGTATCATGCAGAATATACCATTTTCGTTTGTAGTTATAGAGAAATAACTGATAATAATTAAAAAGTAAATTCCTTGGATTTATTGTACATTTTCCGACCACAAAAATCAGTAAAATTATTTTATGGCATATGTACAGCAAAAGTTTTTTCTATTCTCCCCCATTGGTGTCGCCCATGCCCCATACACTAAGGCCTTTTTAACAAAAAACGGGATTTTCTGTTCGGTAGAGGCGGGTAGAAAATTGAAATAGCGTATGACTTCTTTTAGGTCGTTTACACAATTTAACCATGTTAGATAAATATTCATCGGATGATATGGATATGCATTTCTGACAAACAAATACACATGTTCATCTTCATATGTTAGGTAACCGATAAGTCAGACGTAAAGAGAGGTAATCAAATTCTACTACAATTAACGTCCATTATATAATCAAATGAAACAACATAAAGAGGAAAAGTTGTGTGCTTAAAATATATACCGTTCGTCCGTTAAAGGACGTAAGTCTGTAATACTTTGACTATCTCTAAATAAAGTAATTGTTTTGCAAAAACTTCATCAATGAGACGAAGAAAATTATAGGACGAACACAATAATAGTATATTGCAAGATTTTATTAATTATTCATTGCTATGATTTTCTGAAACATTCTATACTTGACGTGACGATTCTTCTGTACGAATTAATAATATCCACGAAATTAAATATATATTTCATCAATCACGTTTTCTTGGTATTAGCAAATTCATATTTTCTTTTTAATAGAAATAATAAGACCAGAAATGTTTGTTTAGAAGTGTAGCTATTTCAGTTTACTAATACCACTGGATATTGTTGTTAAGTAGATGATGCTATTTTATTCATGGTAACAAAGGAATTATCCCATCTCTGCAAAATGTATCCTAAGAAAAGTTTATTAAATTCAGGATATGTTTGCTTGGAAAGTTTCTCGATTTTTCTTGCTGAGATAATTTTATTCCTGTCAGTCAATTATAACAAAAACATATCAAGTAGAGTGAAGTCGTCAAGTTTAAAGACATATTTATATACCTACATTCCCCATATTACTTAAGTCCACGATTACCTGACGAATTAATGATTTTGGCGTCACTGAGACATAATATCGTTTAAGTCTAAATACAGTGCCCGCGGCAACAAGACATCCCTTGCGTCCTTAAATGGGGGTAAGAGACGGAGTGACAGGAAAAATAAAAGCAAAGGAGCAATTTGCGTCAGATCCATGGAGTTTCTGAGTTCTACCATGTCATGTTTCTGTTCATATCATATTAGAAGAACTGTACCCTTTAAAATGGGGTGAAAAGTGTTAGATATGCAAAAATTATGGAAAACTACTGATTTTGTTGTGGAATTCTTGGTTTTGGGGATTTTAGGGTGAATAATCGTATTCCTGGCGCCATTATATCCTAGGTTAGACCATGGGGTGAACGACACCCCTAGAAATGGGGTTGGGAAGGGCGTGACACGTATGAAATAATTAAAACAATCAATATTAGAGTCGAATCCATAGTTTTCGGGGTTGCTGAGAAGCCCACGTATAGTCGAAAAGAAAAAATTCAAATCCGTATAACCATCTGGAAATTTTTAGTTCAAAATATTATAGTTCAATGCGTCATAGTATACATACCTCGTATATTATAGTTAAGTTGGGTGTCCAATATTGTAAGTACTGTGAAGGTCTTTGGCAATGATGTCTTCATTTCAGTCTTCTCACCTCAGTGGCAGATCCTAGGGATCTTGACTTAACTTTGGAAAACATAAAGGAGCGCGTTCAACTCGTTACATATTTTTGTCAATTGAGTTACAATATCTAGAACCCTATTCCTAGTTAACATCACCGGGATTCACGTTACTGTCACTACTTATCCTTTCCATTGCATTTCGTCCCGTATGGTAAAAGATTTTTATATGCAGCGCAATGTTGTCGTATACAGAAGTGCATTTCAAAAGAACTACACAAATTCAAGTACAAGACTGAAAACAAAATAAATACTTCCACTGCCATAAGTGTATTTTATTTCCACTGTTAATAAAACAAGCGATTCTTCGGGAGACGGGTGGGGGAGGGGGAGAAGTTAATAAAGTATCGCCCTCCCCCAAGATCACTTGCTGGATCCACCCCTGTCTCACCTATCCAAACCCTAAACTGTGGGATAGGTGAATAAGGCTCAGGACAGAAGCGCGTGGTTTCACTACGAATGAAGGCAATACTCTAACTGAAGTTAAATAAATGAGAAATAATTTAGAACTCGGATATTAGAAAATAAGAACACAGAAAATACGCTCCCGGGAACGCTAGCACGAGAACAAATGTAGTACTTACCTAAGAGTAATTCAGCTAGTGCTTACGTAAGAGAACAAATGTATAAATTTATTGTCAAAAAACAGTACAAACTGCGTATGACCACGTGGAGGACAATAAACTAATGCGAATAGCGGATTGAATAGGTTGCCACAGAATACACTCCCAACAATAATGTCATTCGTTTAAAGAATGTCACCCCCTTCACACCCTACCTTCTCTTAGGCAATAAATGTTGGGGTGGATAATCTATATATTTTCTGGAGACCATGTATATTGAGAACTTTTTGTATCAATACATATAGGTACAATATGTATCCATATGTACATATGGAAACTGTGAAATCGGACGAAATTGAATCTTCATGACTTAGAATTAGACATTTTTTGTTTATTTGCATTAATATTGGTATGTATTGGTATTTCTTGGCCCGGGTTTTTCTCCGTTTTTCCTTCGGGTAGAGGCGGATTTCTTATACAGGTTCTCTAGGCTTTGTCTAGGGGAGTGTTTATTGTAACAATAAATCGTGAATTTAGTGTTTTTTCAACTCTTATGATTTTTAAACACTATACTCAGAATAATCTATAGTTCGATAATAACTTGTACATGTAAATTTACAAACATATTTGCGTTAAATTACAAACATATTGACATTATATATGTATTATAACTCGCAGCTAACTTTTTATCTTGTCTAGGAACTTATGCAAAAAAAATTGAATCCGCCTCTGCCTTAGGGCCCTTGATCGGAATTGATGGGATGGTCCGTTGCTTGCTTCCGGAGAGTAAATTAGTTTATTATCCTCCACGTAGTCATACGCAGTTTGTACTGTTTTTTGTGACAATAAATTTTATGAAAAATTCAAAATTTTCGATTTTTCTGAACTTCCGCTTTTCCGTTATTAATCTTTAAAATTTCGCTATTTGCCCCATTTTCTTGAATGGAGTTGAAATTCGGAATAAAGTCATTAAATTTTCAAAAGCTGTAATGTGCAACTTGCATAATATTGAAATATAATATTTTTTTTCAAAAAAATGTTTATCATAAAATTGTTTTTTTTTTTAATTTCTAATAATTTGTATGAATTGATTCTATTACTTTTAATACACAGTATACCTGACATAGTATAGTTAGTTAACGGAAAATGTACCGTGCATTGATTTAAACTATGATTTATTTCAATTTAAACTCACTGTAATATTATTCTTGAAGATGTTATAAATTCAGATGATAAGTGATAAAACAAAGTTTTTAATGTATGGAGTTACTAACGCTCGAGACCAATGCACCGGCAGTGATGGGGGAGTATTATTTATTTCACGGAGAATCAATAAAAACAAAACTCTGAAGAGATAAATAACTATTAAGGTAACATTAGACACTGAAAAGTGAAGGCCCTGTGCACATCTGTAGAAGAAAAAAAAATCTGAAAATTAATAGTCTTTTCACGTATTATGTTTCAATTTTTCGTACCTTTTTATAAATTAAAAGATACTATAATTTTATTACTAACAAAAAAATTATATATTTCTTATATTCCTTCACTCTTATGGTAATGTATATAGCGGTAGTAAATTCAACTTGACTCAAACAGTTTCAAATTAGTTTATTTAACGTTCTTTGCTATAAACAATTATTTTTTTCAACATGATCCCATTCTCATCCCATCTTCAATTTTGGTACATATGTTTTAAAAACGTTCCTAAATACAATATATTTTTCTCAAAAAAATTATTATATTTTTATACTATACAAGTTGCCCATTGTGTTCCAGTTTATGAAAATGTAAAGACAACGTCACAAATTTTAACTCTCCGTGTCAAATGTGTCTGTGTTTTGAAGATAGAGACATTTAAAGATTTCAAAACGCATTGGAAATGGGATAAATAATAAAATTTTAAAAATTAGTAACTGAAAAAACGTTAGGTCAGAAAAATCTAAAATTTTGTATTTTTCATATATACCAATATTAATCCAATACACAGGAAAATATCTAATTCTGAGACATGAAGATCCAATTTTGTCCGACTTTACGTGGAATGTATCTTGCAGGAAGCGTAATCAGCGGATGTTAAATCTTACAGAAAAATTTTCTAAAATTTCCTGAAGAAAAGTAAGATTAGACTACTTTAAAAACTAGGATGACTAAGTATTAAAAATGGTGATAACACTATAACCGGAAAGAATGGCGATTTGTTGTAAAGAAATCGTCGCATTACTCCTCGTACCTTCACATATGGAATGAAAAAGTTGCTTATTTCAAAGTGTATTCAAAACATCTTAGAATATTTAAATTGATAATCCATTCAAAATATTTAGAATGTCTTCTTAATTTTTTAGCAATGACATTATAAGTAATTCCAGAATACTTCATTAGAACTAACTAGTATATCTCTTTATACTCATTGTTGTCCTTAATGACAAACTCTCCCACTCATTCATTCATCTGCGAAGAGGGAAAAGATGGGATCTTAAAATTTTGAGATGATATCACATTGAAGAGGCTTACTAAGAAAGGACATTTAGAATTCCAACATGTTATTTTTGTCTACAATCAATTATGACTAAGGGTTAAATGGTAACATAAAAAAATCTTCCGGGACAGTCCGTTTTCTTCAACTTGTTTCGTATATAGAGCAATGCATAGCGAATTGCGGAGGTTGAGTACTTTGATGTTTGAGGTGTTTGACAATGTGAGACTGAAGACTACGTTGTGATAAAAAAATAGTTGTATTCAGTTTCTCAAAATTCTGGATTGTGATCGAGTGTAGCAACCGCTCATCCTGACACTGATAAATCCGTTGTGACTACTAGGTTAAAATAAATAAATAATTAAAACTCTCGGTTTATTTCGACAAATATTATTTGTTTGAAGTAAAGTAAGAACGTGGGGGGAAAGTAGCTCATATCTACGTGGTGATGGTGGGTGGGATGCGCTTGCCCCGGGCGCCGTGCCGCCCCCCTGTTCTTCGGGGGGGACGCCTCATCTCTTCACCGCACCGCGCCCCCACCGCTGGCCGTTGCTATAGCAGCCATGCCATGGGTCGATCCTCCTCCGCCACCTCACTGCACCCATCCTCCACGCCTGGGGGTGGTAATGGCGGCGGCAGGAGGGGAGTTGGAGGCGGTGACGACGCTGCTAACCGCTCACCACCATGGTGATGACCCACTACTACTTGATCTTCTTGGGAAGGATTGATTTGAAGAGAATTTCATTTCGCCTTCAACAATCCACATGACAAAAAATGGAAATGCCTCGATAAAAACAACAACAATAACACTCAGGATTGGAACAGTTCTGTCCAAAATTTTTACGTGAACTACCATCCCATTAAAAAATGAAGGTGAGAGGTTTCTATGATGTGGATATCTGGCAATTTTTAATGTAGACTGAAAATTACTGCACAGAATTTAAGTGCTACATTACTGAAATTGTATCAGTACAGAACTTGGCAAATAATGGAATGCTAAAAGAAAAATTGGAAGTGAATAAGATGAAACGGAGAAAATGTGAAAGAGGAAGAATAATCGGATTGAGGAAGATGCAGGAGCTCAAAACGAATTAAGAGACGAGGATGGAACAGGATGAAATGGAATTTTGAAAGAACAAAAAAAGTGTAAAAACAGAGCCCTGGTGATACTTTTGTTGCACAAGTATACTTTCCAAAAATAAATAAATAAATAACTTATCTATAAAAATCAACTTTTACGCGAAGTCAGTTCGAAAAACTTATTTAATTCCCTTAATTTTGGTCCAAACTTTTGAAAAATCCTGGTCCGTATTCGCTCGTAGGTGCACGACACAAAAAATTACATCACGTTTATCAAAACTCCCAAGCTCCCTCTACATGCAAACACGTTCCAACAAGAGGAATCCAAAACGATTGACATGAAATGTAAGTTATCGCAACGTCCGTTATTTAAGAGAAATTGTTGTAGTACATTGCGAGACGTATTGTGATTTCCTTCCTTTCCTTCCCAAAGATCTGTGTTGTTTGTTTTCAGTCTACGTATTTTGTCGTTATTATATCATAAAGAAATAAAATTCTTGCCAAAAAAGCAGTTACAAACTGCTTATGATCACGTGGGAGGTAATAAACTAAGTATACTCTCCAGAAACAAGCAAGGGACCATCCTATCAATTCGGATCAAGGACCCTGAGACAACGGCGGATTTAACAGTTCAGCATACTCTTACGATAAGAATAAAAAAGCTCTTGTTATAATACCAACAAATATTTGTTTAATGCGATCGCCGCCCCTAGTAGACAAGAGTCTAGAGAACCTGTACGTAAAATACGCCTTTACTGGAAGGAGAATCAGAGAAAAACCCGGGCTCGGATGAGGTTACAGAATTAATGTACACAACCAGGGCAAGGTTAAGTACAGATAAAACAAAACAATAATACCATGAGCGGAAATAATATTGAATTTAATCCGTTATTTTGATATTTCTATAGTAATGGTGTGATAAAGTATAAGATGAATAAATCAACGTATTTAATATTTAAGAGTTATTAAAGAACATTTGATCGGAAATAAAATTATTTTAACAGTGACAAAAACTTTATTATTTCTTTTATTTTTTTAATATTTTTTTGGGGGGGGGGTCGGGGGAATTATATTGAAAAGCGCTGGTAACCCGCGGACCGTATGCGTAAAAACCACTCGATCCTCTCGATCTCGTGCTGGGACAATTGATTCTTTCAGTGCTGTTCTGATTTTAAATCTTTATCTTTCTAATACACTGTGTAGACTTGGTACATTAATATAGCGATCACCAGAAGTTAGGCTCTTTTAACCATCCGAATTCGCTCTGTTCTGGTCCCGTTTCTGTGTAGAGGGACCTGGTTCACGTAAACAGCCTCTCTCACCCCAACGTGAACGAGTTGTATTTCCAACGCAGCTCGTAATTCCTAAGTGGTAATAGCGCGTGTAACGACTTGCACGTGTGCAAAGCGTCAAATCCATTGCGGTAAACGTTTGCGGCTATTTGCGATACGAAGTATTTTCACGCCATTTTTAGTGAGTGGGCAGAGAACTCCATGAAAGGGAGGAATGACCTGCACAACGAACGATTAACTTTGGAATGCTTACTTACGGCGGATGGAAAGTGTATTTTTTCGTTTATTTTGTGTGAGCAGTGACACGAAAACTGTTACTAGCTGTCTAAATTGATATCTCTCGTATTCGGTGAATACTTATTATTTTGACATTGATTGAATATGAATCATTATCTCGTGCATTGTCTCCTCACTCATCACTGAACTCGAGCAGATACTAGTATTCTCTAGCTAGATCACTTGAGCTTGATCGTAAGTTAAAGGCGCCAAGATTTTATTTCTTTCACTCTCAACTATACCTCGCACTGCAACTGCAAGAATTCTTAAGAAAATTGCCTCAAATTTTTAGATCAATTTATCAAGTACGTTCTTACACTATGTTGAATTCACTTTTATTAGTATAATTTGTATAAAAGGGATGTGCTGAAGGTATATTGGATTGGTGTCGTATTCTTTTAGGCTATATACAGTGATATTTTCAGCGACTTTTCTTCTTTGTGACTAAATTTTATTAGAACTTTTTTGTAGAATCTGCTTTTTTATGTTTGTTCAAGAACTAGATTTCAATGTATATTTGCTAACAGTACTTAGGATAGAAATTCTTATGGGTACCACAAAAGTAGCCTTCCCCCTGTATCCCCGCTCCCAATGACGTATTATAGATAAAGGAAACATTTTTCAATTGCGAGGTTTTTCGGTGGATCTTTAAATTTTCAGTGTCTGAGTGAGTGGTTTTGGAAATACTGTCTGTATGCGTATGAACTGAGATTCTTTTTCCATTTTGGTTATTTCTATCTACACCCAGTTTCTCGGCCATCTCACCATGTCACCTCGGTTTTGGTGCCATCTTTTCTTAACAATATACTTTACTTTTTTTGAGATAGTATAGTTCGGATTATTTAATTCCTGTGATATAGGAACCCTTCCTAACCCATTCTCTAGAACAGCGTTGTCCAACTATCCGCCCGCGGGTCTCGTACTGTAGAGTATTTTATGATACAATCTTTCAACAAAAGTTGTGGGACCAACTTGGTGTTACAAATTTATGCTGTCAGAATTAATATTTGTTGTTGCATGTCTCACGAGAGAAAATAAAAAATTGTGTTCGAAATTACTCCGTCAAACATTATATTATGAAAACATTTTATTATAATACTAAATATTAAAAATTCTTCTTAAAAAAGAGAAATATACTTTTTAATTTTTCCAGCTTGAAATAATATTAATTGAATGATGAGAATGTAAATATCACGTTACAAAAAAAAATTAACTCATTAGTTTTATTTGTCGGGCAACATTTTGCCAAACCCCATAGCGTTCCGACCAGATCAATCAAAAGTGAAAATAAGATATGTTGGACAGAGCTGCTTTAAAACACGATAAAAATCTTGAGAATTTAATCTACGAAAACCATACAGTGCCTTGTTTTTAATTCAGAACCACGTTCCTGCATAACGATGCGATACCGTAATAACGTATGTAATCTGTGTCAAGTGTTAATTTAAAACATGGTCCAGGAAAAAACATGTGATGTAGGTAGATTAAATTTTTTCATTCTGTAGATATGGGATCGTGGAAATCTTCAAAAGACTTCTACGAATAAGAGATTCTTACCCTTACCCGCATCCTTGTAGATGATTCGGACAATCTCGGAACCGCTCTCTCAGCATTGCTATTAGAGGTCCTAGTGTGCGGTCTCCATGTCGATGGCGCTGCTTTTCTTGTCTCCTTGGTAATAGTTTTGAAACTTGTTAAAAATTTTGATTTCATTTTTCATATTATCACATCCTGTACTTCTAGAATTTTAGAACAATGTTCCTTCCTCGTGTTCTGTATTGTAATGCCCATAGCTTGTAGAACCCGAAGTCTACGTCTTTTATTAGTATTAGTTCTCCTACATTCTATCCCCATGTTTTGTTTCCTTTCGTTATATAAATCTTGGCCGTGTGTTGTTGAGTCTTGGTATCGACATTGCAAGAATCTTTATCATTACTATTGGAAGTGACTTACATATTCCAATATATTAAATAATAAGTTGTCGGAGGGTATTATACCCATCTAAACTTTGGGAATTTTTCGTGTCTCCATTTTGGAAACATGTGAGTTTCAAATTAGATCATGTAATAAACTATTTTTCTAAGTAGTAAAAACGAATTCTACCATTCCCTTTCCAATCTTCGTTCTGTACGATATTATTGATTTTCCAAATCCTTACCTCTTGGTAACATCGTCCACCTTTTTATTCACGACGATACAGTTATTTTATTGAACAATTTTCTTCACCGACACTAAAGTGAGCAGTCAGTTCCTAGTTTTCATACTTCATGGTCCATAAATGCAGTAAACGGTCGTAAAAATGAGATCATCCAGGGAAGAAATGTGCAACAAAAAATATGTTAATGAATAATTAAGTGAGAAAAATTATGATTCGATCGAAGCACAAGAAAATGTTATTGTTGCACTGAAAATTGACAAAACCAGCTTCATTACCGCTTTTATTCTTCGAGCTGCCTCATTCCCTCTCAATGTTTTTTTTTTCGTGAGAAGTCGAGTTTTCTTCATCTTTGCCTAATGACTGTTCTTTTTCACGTTTTCTGATCTTCACTCTGGATGATTTTGTGAAGAGCTGTTTATTGGGTAGCAATCATCGTGAGTTTCCAGTGAATAGTCAGTTTTCTTTCGAATTTGGTGTTGAGAAACACGTATAGGAAGAAAGAATATAAATTGTGCACATCAATTTATTAATTTATTTATTTCATGTCCTTTGGCGAGGTTCAGGTCTCCTCTTCCACCTAACCGTGACTTGGGTAAAGAAATTGGGAAGGAGAGTTCTTGGGCGCCGGGGACTTATGGTACCGAACCGGCATTTTTTTCTCGAAGTGAGGGTATACCCAGCTGAATATCTCACCTAGTTCGGCCGAGAAGGTTTTGAACCCACGCTCTACTGCTCACTGACCACTAGCGCACCGCTGTCGATATATATCGGCCTCAAACTGAACATTCTGTATTGTATCTTGACAAGAAAGATCGTTCCTGACATGGTGTTGATATAGCTGTCATAGGCCATAAAAGCCACAAGTCAACATATTGATAAAACTTTCTAACGCTTTCCAGGTCACTCTGCTCAAAAACTAACATCAAAAGTAGATATCAGGTCAAAGACTGATAAGGAAAAAACCGTGGGTAATGAAAAATTATTTTAATTTTCTTGAGAGAGAAATTAAATATTTACGAGCTATCATCATACGGTGACTACAGTAACACAGAACCTATAGTATAATTGGCGATCACGTCTAATGTGGTGCTCCGACTATTTACATTTATTTATTTACATTAAGTAAATACTTTTTTTCTTCATTTGTCTTGACTGTTGCCAGTCTCCTTGTGCCTGGCGCACAAAGCAATACAAGGATCTCTTCTATTTGACAAACCTCATAATTTTTGATCTTCCATCTATACGTCGTTCTAATTTCATCTATCTTGCTAAATAATTTCATATATAGTGCATACTTCGTCTACTGGTCAATTAACGTCTTTTCTGATGCCATGTTGAGTACAACTTCCTTCCCATATTCCCTAATGTAGTATGCCCGCTCAGGTGCAGTAAGTGGACAATCCCACTACACATACTCAGAGGTTTCTCGATCTAACAGCCACACATGTCATCGTTAGCTTTCCCAAAACGCTTTAAATATTCCCTGAAATCTCCGGAGCCAGTTAGAAGTTGCACAACAACCCAGGTCAGCACAAACCCTTTCATATGCTTAGTTATATACCCATACGTGCGCCGTCCCCAACGGAGGCGTTTCCTACAGTTTTAACCATCTAGTCAGTTTTCTTCGGGAAGTTTTCTCAATTAAAATTTTATGAATGACATCAGCTGGTTTCAGGAAGTTAACCTCTAGAGATTGGGATTGGCTATAATACCTTCCGTCACCATATTATGAGCATCAATCATGATTATAAATCATGACAATAAAAATAATCTTATTTTTTTATTATCAACGCACGTGTAAGATAAATGTTATAATGAAATGTCTCGAAAGGTAGGAAACAAATTCAACATTATTATTTTATGATAATGACAGCTTTGAGACTAGTTTTAAAAAGTTACGACAATTAATAACGGATACTTAAAACTTGATAATTTTATCATATGAAATGAAGTTTGGCAATTAAATTGAAAATATCCTGTCGGTACAAAATTTTGACCATTTACTCTTTTTTGGGGACCTTGAAAAGTAATATTTTTGAAACCTAGAAATAATGCTTGATTTATTATTTACTTAAAGAGCGTGTATGTGAAGAAGGAAGCCAGCAGAGCGAAGTAAATGTTTGTATCGTGGGCGGTTTGCTTTGGTTGCACGTGTGTATGTGTCGATGTCGATGGTAATGTCCTGAGACAAGTCTCAGGCTTGCATCATGAGGTTTTCATGACATGAGTGGCGATGCATCATGCGGTTCTCATGACAAACACGCTTCTTTACATGCAAGGTTATTTCGATGTACAATGCCAACCATTTTAAGTTATAATTCGTCAAATCGAAACTTTTAAATAAAAAAAATTGCTTGGAATTTTAATAAATTGCAATAATGTTGACTAAAATGTTCAAACCAAAAGAATATCTCAATGTTGAGATGATACCACTCTGTAAAAATTGCATTTTTAAAAGTAGATACATAGAAAAGAACTGCTTCAAATATTAGCCATAAAATTACTTCAGTATTCTATTTCTGCTTTCCAACTTTAGGACCTGGTCATTAAAATGGTTTCTTGAAGAGCATTCCTTATTTGTATCGAATCTTATAGTTTTCTTTTTGCAACTTATGCATGAACGTATGATTGCGATGCCCAACATTTCTTAGCCCGTGGGCCATTTTCTGTACATTTTCGATCGATCGGGTCCGCATGGGATGGAGTTTGGCAAAATGTTTATTTGCAACATGATATTTTGATTCTCATCAACAAATTTATATTTTTTCAAGCCGGAAAAGTTAAATACTTAAATAATAATAAAAAGTATATTTCTTTATTTTTTAAAAGTATTTTTAATATTTAGTAGTAAAATAAAATGTTTTCGTATTGTAATGTATCACGAGGTATTTGCGAACACAATTTTCTATTTTCTCTCAACGGACATACCACGTCAAATAATTATTCTGACAGCATTTATGTATGGTACAAAGTTGTGTCCCCCAACATTTGATGAAACTTTTGATGTAAAATGTAATATAACTCACGGACGGTAAAAAACTTTTCGCGGGCCACATGACTGACTGTCTGACTAACGAAGTCTTATTATATTATGTTAATTTTTTTGTAAAAATTATTGTTCTTCATTTTATATGCTTGTATAAGTTAGCTTGTAAAATATTTTAAAAAATAATATTTTACAATTTTATATGAAATTAACTCTAAATAGTTTTAAGACAGTATAATACCAATATACTGCACAATAAGGTGTAATAGTGATACTTACAATAAATTGCATAAATATTCATAAAGTAACATAATGAACTGTATCCAGTCTGTTAAAGTTAATTTAAATTTAGACTCTTCATCTGAACACATTCTTTCGGATGTGACTTGAACTTTTAAAATTTCTGTTTTCAAATATATTATTTTATGAGATAACTTTATCTTGCAAAAACTTATGTAATAACAGTTAAAGACCATTAAAATCGTTTATCAATTAAATTGCATTTAATATGACTTAAATAATTTATGTTTTCTAAAGTATTACTGCGCCACATACTTCGGCGGGAAAATCCCGGAAATACTTTCGTGTATCATGGAGTTCGGTTATCCCCACATATTGACACCTGAACAATATTCATTAGTTTTTCTTATAACTGCTTTTATCTAAAATCATCAAAGTGTGAAAGATATTGAGAAGGATAATCATCCGGACAATTACATAGCTTCGTGATAATTATTAACTTATTCGTTAAAATTATGATCAACAGCGTCGAAGGTCATAGAATTTTGGTGATTTACCTCACATAGTGAGTTAATCATTCTAGTAATTCATAGTGTTAATTATTAACCACTTATATGAATAAATACAATAAATAAACGAGATGCTGTTGAAATAATTTTGTATTCCATGTGCTTTTTTTACTAGTTTTTACTTTTTAATATGTGTATTGATAATTTTTATTATTAATTTCGGGGAGAAAAGTGCTGCCATTGATTTTAAGTGAAAATAATGTATATTCATGTTTGTTTGTATTGATGTGCATCTTTCAGAAGAATCCTTTAATCTTTTCTTTTCACTGATATAACAATGGAAAAAGAATTAGTAGTTTGAAACCGATGTTTTATCGTCGAATATAGAGTCTTTCTTTAGCTATCCGTAGGTAGTTGAGTTGTCCTGACGAGTCTAGACATGCATGTAATATTCATAATTTCTCCATGATACGGTTGCTCATCCTTTGCATAGGTTATCGTAGTTTGGCACATCTTTAAATTGTTTTGAAGGTTCCTCCCGTGCTTTCCCACAGATGTTTATCATTATTAGTACTTCTCCTGGGTTAAAAAGGACAGCTTTCCAAGATCTATAAAGACTGGTCTGTTAGTTTCTAAGGTATTGAAAAAAGTTTCTTAGATACGAGCAGTCATTTTATTTATAACTAGCTGATAACTAGTTCTTTCCCGGGATTGTTTCTTAGACAAATCTCCCTTTACACAGCAAAAATGAAATGTATCTATATTGTTAGAACAAAATATTTTTACTTACTGGTTTTTAAAAACATGTACTGTAACCAAATTTTTGAAATTCGTAATGATACAAATTTATTGCAAAATTTCACTGTATTCACTACTCCATCTCGAAGGAGCCGTGCCGATCGAATTTTCGCTTCCGATGCATGACGTGGCTGCACCATTTCACTAAAATTCTTGTAAAATCTAAACTACTCGTCGAAATTTTATCATTTTGAGGTGTTCTTAAATGCAAAAAGCCAATAATCCATTAAATTTGATGTTTGGTTTTTTCCTTCTTAAATTACTCTCTTAAATTGAAGTATTTTAATACTTCTTCTTTTAATAACGTTTTATAGATATTGTGGTTAATTTTTGTAGATACACATATGCTGTCGCAGATTTTTTGGAAGAACTCTTTGAGACAAACAATATTGCCGTTCATAATTGTCACCTATTTCTAACCGTTTAGGCAGCGTCAGCAAATATAACCCTCTTTCTTTTCGATTTTATCGATTATGTTGTCAAGAACCATTTCCATCTTTCTTAACACACATTTTTAAAATGAAAGTTATTTTATTTATCCAGGATGAACATAGGCTATCTCCTTGCCAAATTTCATCGCGATTTGTCCTTTGGTTTACTCATGATCAAGTAGCAAACAGACGGACACACTTTCGCGGTACGCATTTATGTATTTGTATATAGATAAGATCTCTACAAGTGGAGAAACGTCATGAAAACGAAAATCACCGGGAATAATTTCCAGGTATTTTCAGTTTGCCCACTATTTATCTTCTCGTGAGCTCTTGGTAATTGCTCTTGAAAGCAATTTCAAACTAATTCTGGAATTGAAATGTATTGTTTCATTCTCAGTTTCGTCTGACATTTTGCTCTCCAATAAAATTTGTACCTGAGACCATTAAATTTTTAACTATTTTACGTACACGCATACTTTCTTGCCATTACTCGTTTTTAAACCTTGCCATTATCGTAAATATTTTAATTTTTACAGCATTAACTCTGATAAACATCGCTAATGGTTCACAATGTTATTATACATGCTACTATAATAATAATAATAATAATAATGATGATGATGATGATTATGATATCCATTTTTTTAATTTACAAATTTGAAGGCCCAATCAAAATATTTCATCCCATCCCTTATCCATCTTATTCATTCGTGAAAACTACGGTCACATAGTAACGCGCATGTGTGTAATAGTGATAGGAGAACGGAATGCACATGGAGCTGGGTCTTACGTTGGACTGTGTGTTGCTTAACATTGTATCTCGGTGCGTTCTATTACTGAAAGAGCCATATACGGTCCGCTTATATGATTTCCTAATCTATAAAGATCTCTCAAACTGGTCATATTTAACTCTTTCTTACATTTCTACTCTATTTTGAGATTTTTTTAAATTCCTCATCAAATTAATTGTGTTCTCAAAATATATTTGAAAAGGACCGACACGTTAACGTATTGCACGGGCTTAGTAATCTAAACTCTCTGTCCATTGTAATTGCTGTAGATGTAAATGTGGAGCTCTTTCATATAACTGTGGAGGTTCCGGATACATTCCATCCTATCGTAATTTGAATATTTTTCTTCTTTTCTCCCTCATCTGTGTAAATAAATATGTAAACTACTTTTCTTTTACTTTTTCTTGTTCCCCCTTTACATAATGAATAGGAATGAAATTTGGCAGTATAACCAAATGCACATCATCGAAATCCTAACGTGCTTGATAGAACGTTAATATTTACATCGTCATTTTTTTTTAATTTTAGGGCTCGCCAACATCCAAGTCATTAGAGGCCTACCACATCTTGTTATTACTCAGGATATTTTTCATATTACTTTACGAATGGACCGGTGGAGAATAAAATCTACACTCAGCAAAAACCATATGTTCTTTAGGCGCCTATGGTGCACGTAATGGGCCAAACCTTCTAAACTGTATATCACTGGTTTGCAACTCTTCTGTTGTATTGTACAAGAAAAAATTATTAATAAGGCTATTTATAATTATTAGTAGTTTCAATCATATATTCATAACAATTTTTTTTTCTTTGTTTCAATCCAAGAGACTTGACTGAATCTTTGTAAATTGTACTTGTGAAGTGAGTTTTTTTGTCGAATACCTATGAGTTTGGATTACTTAGTTTGTAATAAAACATGTAATTCATTTTAAGTTGTAGCTATTCGATTCTGAATTGTGTTGGAGTTGAACAATTACTTTGGTAAAATATTTTGATGGATGCAAATGGTTTTTAAATGTTTGGCTATAATAAAATGGTTTCAATTTATTAGTTCCTTAAATTATCCAAGACTTTGAGAAAAAATTTATTCAAGGACGTCGAGACTCAAAACAGTTTTATCAAACCTTAATCCAGGTCTGACTGATCTTGGTCTTTATAAGATCCTTTATAAGATTTTTCTGTAGGGTCTTTTACGAATACGTAGGTATCATCAAAAATTTCCACTCATTATTATATCTTGATAGATTTTCCTGTGGCATTATTTAGTGTTTCACAGCATCAGATAAAAATCATGATCGTTTAGCACACAATCTATATACACTCCTGGAAAATGAAAAAAGAAACCATGAAGAAAATAACTGAAAAATACCAAAGTTGCACAGAACTCTACGAGAGAGCAGTTAATGCGTTGATCAAAAGCGCAGCGCTACGGGCAAACCAGAAATCGCGTTATTAGCCGTGGAACTTTGCAAGCTTCGCAGCAGTTGCTGAACTTCAGAACCAGTAACAGCCAGTTTGCCTTGCCAAACTGACCTCCGTCTGTGCCTGCAACATTATTACCATGCCGCGACAGCGTAAACGTGCACCGTTTGTGCAATTGACGGAGTTTGAGCGAGTGCGTACGTGGGTCTTCAGGAGGCTGGGTGGTCATTCAGCAGACTTGCACAACACGTGGGGCGAGAGGTCTCCACAGTGCATCAGTGTTGTCGCCTGTGGTCAGCAGAAGGTGCACGTGTCCGTCAGCCTGGGTCCGGACAGATGCACGCCGAGACCGTCACATCTTACGAAGTGCCGTATCGGACCGCACCGCGACTCACAACGAATTAGGGGCACTGTTGCTCCGGGGGTGTCAACGAGAACCATTCGCAACCGTCTCCGTGAAGCAGGGCTACGATCATGCGTGCCATTAGGGGTCTTCCGCTCCAACATTGTGTACTCTCCTCCAGTGGTGTCGCGATAGGCGTTTATGGAAGGACGAATGACGACTTGTTGTCTTCAGTGATGAGAGTCGCTTCTGCCTTGATGCCAATGACGGTCGTATGCGTGTGTGGCGTCGTGCAGGTGAGCGCCAACGTCTTGAGTGTATAAGACAAAGATACACAGGGCCAACATATCTTACAATGACCGTTCTCCTTTGGCGATCGTAGTGGGAACATAGAACAGTGCACGGTACACCCAAAACATCATTCAACCAGTCGTGGTACCGTTCGTGCACCAACAAGACGATGTCCTTTTCCAGCAGGAAAATGCACGTTCACATGCAGCCCGTGCCACCCAACTTGCTCTACAATGTGTATGTCAACTACCCTGGCAACCACGATCCCCAGATCTGTCCTCCATTGAGCATGTTTGGGACTAGATGAAACGTCATTTTGCGCGCTCTGCAAGACCGGCAGGAAATCTGTCCCAAATGAGGCATCAGGTACAAATTGCATGGCAGGCCATTCCGCAAGACTACATTCGTCACCACTACGGTCATCTCCATGGGAGAATTGCAACCTGCATTGCTGCAAAAGGAGAGTATACAGGGTACTATCTCTGACATTTCGCACGCCCTATCGATTATACTCATATACGTATGGCTCTGTCGGTGTGACCGTTTGTTGTATACGTCCTCGAGAATGTGTTAATAAAATTTCCTTCTGGTGGATCCACGAATTCATGGTGTTGTTTGTTCATTTTCTAGTAGTGTAGTTATAAGCTCTAGCGTGTGACTAGAGCAATGTCAACAAAATAATATGTGATGTATATATCTACCGACTTCTTCGTGACAGATAAAGGTGTATGGCTGATTTCATCATGTACATGATGATAAATAAAAGAGAGAGGTGGGATCGAAATAAGCTTTGTCTGTGACATAAAACACAATAGTTTGGTAGGATGCAAAGGAGTTCATTCAAGATATTCTGGGGTAAAACTGATCCACAATTTTAGAAATTGTTTTTAAATTTATCATTGAAAGATGAAATTATTTCTTTGTTTCTAGACATTGTAATATAGATGAAATTTTTACATTTTTTCAGGTACATTATGTTAGCGCACTTTGTAAGAGTTATCGGTATGTCTTCCATGATAGACAGATACATTTTTGTATTATGAATTATGACCAACTATAATTTTCGGTTGATTTTGTATAACATTCTGGTACGTTCATTCACGTAAGTACAACACAGGTGAAATTTCAGCAACTCAAGAAAATACCTTTCCTGAAATATACCAAAAGGATCATAATCTAGTTGCAGAATTACAAGAAATAATCGAACCCTTATAAACGTGAAAGAGGAGAGATATGAAGTCAGAATTTTAAATTGTTAGCTGCCAAACTTCAGCGTATTCCTTTAACCTCGTATTAAGCCAAGTTATAATTTATCCAAGGTGTTCAAGAACAGCAGAGAGAAAACCTATTATCAAGACAGAATCATGTCAGAACATGAATATTATTTAGATAATAACTTTTTTTTCACTAAATATTTTTTAAATCCTTTAAATTGTGAGAGATGGAAATCAAAATATAATTGAGCAATGCCAGTTCAAGGAAATGTTTCATGTGTTGAGAATGATGTATCTACAGCGCTCTAGCTGCAGAAAGCTGAACTAATAGGTTAGTGTCCCTCTCTAGCGGTCAATCAGGAACTTACCACGGAACACGAACTTACTACAAAATCAGGAAGTGAACACGAAAATAATAGCTTCAATAACGGATTCATGTCAAATACAAAGAGAACATGCGTTTTAGTCCGAAATATTTAATTTTATTTAACTGGTTTTAAGAGTACGATGCTTACTCTTAATTGTATACATAACTCTTCACCCAGGACGAAATTTTTAAGTCTCCTCGCTAGTGTGACAAAAAAAGATAGTAGTTATAGAAAAATTAATTATGTACACCTTTATTCTTCTACATCGTTAATAAACCTACACACAATATGATAAGAGTCAAATAAATATGTTTAATACTGCGTATTACATGCATAATAATTTCTTCTAAAACTTAACATTATTTATCACTAGTAAGATTTGTAGTCTTGACAGGTTCTCTAGGCTTTGTCTAGGGGCGGGTCTATTGTAACAATAAATCGTGAATTTAGTGTTATTTCAATTTTTAAGCACTATACTCAGAATAATCTATAGTTCGATAATAACTTACATGTAATTTTTTGCTTAAAATTACAAACATATTGACATTCTATTAGTATTATAACTCGCAGCTAACTTTTTATCTTATCTAGGAATTTTTGCTGAATTTTTTGAATCCGCCTCTGCCTTAGGGCCCTTGATCGGAATTGATGGGATGGTCCCTTGCTTGCTTCCGGAGAGTAAATTAGTTTTTTTTCCCTCCACGTGGTCATACGCAGTTTGTACTGTTTTTTGACAATAAATTTATTTATTATTATTATAATTAAGTATCCTGTAACCTTGATGTATATAACGCGACTCTCCTACCATGTCTTGGAAATAATGTTGGTAATGCTATAGTTTTAATGATAGCTATGGTTTTTGTTGACGAAATCTATTTACCTAAAATTTTACCATTCACATACATGATTCTAATGTATGTTTTCAGTTAGATGCTCAAACGCCCCTCTCCCTAATAAATTTAAGAGGTGCGGGGAACACGTTCAACTCATTTACTAAATCAAGAGAAATGTTAAAGAAGTTAATTTTACCTAAGCTAAGCTAATGTAGTTTTATTTTGGTGTTTGTTGATACAATCCCTGTCTGCATGTTAGTTTCACTTCTTGTCTTCATATTAAACAGTCTCATCTACATTCACTTACACAATAAAAAAATAAATATTTCGTAATTCACTTTTTCCGTTATTTGTAGCTGACGTCTCATTTAAATGCATGGTTTATTTATATTTCTAGCTTTCATATGTACAAATTTATTACGCGGTTTGAGAGCTCCCTTTTGGTGTGTTCTTTTCCTCATTAGCGGTGACTTGCTCTGCAAATAATCACTTATAATTCCAAACCCAATTGGAGTCGTAATCCGATCCGTCTTTGCGACGATTCCGTAATCTCGCCTGGAGGTTGATTTCGACGTAAGAGACTGCGTCTCCGTCGGGGCTGTCTCGACCGAGGACGAACCCTAACCTCGTAGCTGGGGAATCGATAAGACTGCCGAAACTGCTGGCCGTGCCGCCTCCGCCGCCACTGCCCGCCAGCACCCGCCGAGGCCCCCGTCCGTCGCCCGTTGCCAACCCGCTGCTCACGCGTTCCCGCCAGCCACCACCGCCTCTGTTGCCGTTGCCATGATGCCCACTGCGGGGCCGAACGCTCGTTCGCGATGATGCTGCTGCTGCTACCGCCGCGCCGTACGCTCGTTGGGGGGCCGCCGCCCCCGCCCCTACTGCGCTCCCAGACGGCGCCCCACGCTCGGAGCAGCACTAGCTGCCTGGCCCAGCCGAAATTCGCGACCAAGGGGCACAGGAGAGAGTGAAAGGCTTGGCGAATTGTCAGTTCCTAATCGGTGGGAAGGTATTGACATTCCCATACCTCCCATGGAGTGATAGCGATATAAAATGAAAAGATTATGACATTATAATGATTTTTGTTATCTTTTTTAAGAAATAGGTATAAAAGTTACATACATAAAATGTATGTTTTGATACCTACTCTTATTTGACGGGAAAGCTACGAAATATTTTTATTGGAACTGAAAAGAAATTTTTTGTTTTCATTTTAAAAACTCAATTACGTAAAAAAATGTATTTCTTTTGTTCATCATACTTTTGAAAGCTGCTCGTGAACCTCAATATTACAAGACAAAAATATCGGCATGATCATTTTCTTTGTGACATCTCATGATTCCAAAGATACCCTGAAACTTTATCTCACAAAAGTTTTCGTTTTCTCTAGTTTTTATTTTTTAATTTTGCTGCACACGACGTCTTAATCGACTTGCACCGATAGTCAGTGGAATGCAAGGATTATCCCTACCATAACTACGCAGAAAAACGTTAATCCGTTAATCGTAATTATCGAAGAACATTTTTACTTTAAAGATAATTTCTAAAACTTTTAGTGCTTTTATTAACTTTCGTTACCTTTATCTTCTGTTAAGTCCCTTTTTCTCATTATTTTAATGGTGAGTGTCGCAACGCACCTGACCAGAAATTCATCTTATCTCGCATCGTCCGAACAAACGATCTGTTATTGCTCAAGGCCATCGGGAATGTCCGTCCTTTCCCGTTAAATGTTGGTAAATACTCGGGCATCATGTGATTCTGAGGTGATGAATGTCTAGGGTTCCATGCATCAGTATGATCTGAGGTTCCCACGATGTGCGTCATAGGGTCTAAAATGGGATCCAGGGACTAAAAAATCAAGTCCTCCAGGCGCATGGAAACAGATTTTCGGAGAGTAATGTGTCAATTTTTTAACAAAAAATTAAATAAATTTTAAAAGTGCAAATTTAATTCGGATTTGTTTATGGCATTAGCGATTGTTGTACATCAATATTTTGAATTGTGTCACAAATATGAAGAAAAGTTGTTTCTTTTTAATTAATATTTTATAATGATAATTCTTGATAAATTAATAAATTTTCGTCAAAACAGCACTTACAATGTTTTGTTTCGATAATTCTTGCATAACAATCATCAATTTGCTGACTGGGAGTGAAAAGAAAAATATGAATGGTTACAAGTTTTTGTATCATGTTATTTGTACTGAAAAAAATGACATGTTCGCAACCACATTTATGTTGTTGTGAGATAGATCGTTGCTCCAACCAGTGCGCTGATTTAGCACAATAAGGTGTAGGTTGTACTAAACAATGTCCGTAGTCCTAACGACACCGATAGAATGTTTGTAAAACATGGTGGTCGTATCATGTTCCAAAACGGCAGCTTTCAACATTGTTGCGTGTGCGGGGTGGGGCGTTCTGGTGTCGGGATTGAGTGATAATGGACAGTAGAGTAGCAAATATACTCCGGGAAATAGATAAGCGTAAATACGAATTATTTGAAGGTAAGTGAACAATTATTATTGACTTATCCAGTAAATGTGGCGAATAGAATATTAAGTAAGTTTATTGTCCCCCACTCTTCTATTGTGCTCATCTGCAGTTTTTATGCTTTCTTGTTAATCAATTATTCCTTTCTTTGTTTGTTAATTTATTAATTAAACACCCAAATTTCACCTGGCGGTCCAAAGAGGGTTCGAAAAAATGATTAATGTCATAATACTACAAATATTATTACGGTTCCGAAAATATAAGTCGTATTCCTCGCTCTTCATATTTACGGTAGTTATAAATAAATAATGTTCCGCACTATTTTCTTCTCTCCGCCACCGTTTATGTTAGTATGTTAGGGGTATGTTAGTTATAATATGGCTCGCGACAGCGAGCCATGAACAATTATAATGAACAATGATGTTAGGTTAGCCATGAACAATGATGTTAGGTTTGTTAGACCCGGCGATTTAGTTTTAAGAAAATATGTTGTACGTGTGAAGATGGAGGCGATGGTGGAGGTAGCAGCACTCGCGGAAGGATATACGAAGAATAAGGTTATTTTTCTACGGCGTTGGACCGTGATGTGAAATTGGTAAAGCTTGGAGTACAATGCTTAGAATGAGAAGTTGAAAATATTCACAAACTACATAGAATTTAATAGTTTTCAACTTTACAAAACTTGATACATTAATGACAATGGAAATTTCTCTGACTTTTGGAACATTAAGAAAGAATTTGTGCTGTATACAATTTCAGAATTAAAATTTAAACTGAATTACACATCAGAACTATGTATAAAAGAAAATCTAACAATTTAGGCATATGCCTCTATTCTTAATTAATACTGCCTTATTAACACGAGCTAAATGTGCTAATTAACATACAAGCTGAATACGCTATTGCTTAGGTCTCTTCTCATTGAAGTGCAAAGAATTTGAGGAATAAAAACTGAATGTACATTTCCAAAATGTCAATTAAAATATAAATAAAATTAAACATACTTACAGAAACACTAGGCCAAGACTCAATAATGTATGCTCATTTATATTATAAATTATATAAACACTAATTTGATAAAACACAGGAAATGATAGTATGCAGTGATAATTGTGGACCATTGAATGATTAAATACTGATGGTTTTAACTTGATATGAATATATTAAATACATAATATTTGAATTAAATCTGAATATGAAATCATTTTTGAACAGACTGCTAATAAAATGTAGGCATAATTTTTAACCATACATTTTTTCTGTGGATAAAATTTTGAGAAACTAGAAAAACATCAGTAAAAGAAGTTTATTTGATATGTTTATAAAGAAAGTAATATACTAGATGAATTGTCAATGATAGGGCAGTGTTTTTTGTACCTGATATATAAGTAAAATTCATCTATTAGAATACAAATTTAATTAACATAATGAGTATAGTGAGTTAGCCCAATAGAATAACTCAGTTACCTTCAAGTACTAGTTTTGGACTGATTTTAAATGTGATTAAGTAATAAACTAATTGTAGCGTGTAGGGGCACTAATGAAAATTTGAGCTTCTTTTATACTATTCTCCTTTATTAATTTTAGATATGCTGCATACTTACCAGTCTTGGGGACTATTGACTTATATAACTTAATTTATTTTTTTAATTTGAAGTATATTATAATATTTGTGTGTTTCTTCAAGTTTTGTTAGATTAACCGTGCGATGACAAAATTATACTTATTCTTTGTTTTTTATATAATTTATTCTTTGTTTTTTAAATAATTCTTTGCTTTTAGTTTATTGTCCTCCACGTGGTCATATGCAGTTTGTACTGTTTTTTGACAATAAATTTGTTATTATTAACATTAATTATTGTAAAAAATCCTCAATAAGTATTTTATTTATTTAGCACTTTATTTATCTATATATGTTTTTAGGTATGTTATGTTTTCTGATGTCAAAACAATTTCATTTTTAAGAGAGTCTATGACATCATTTATCATAAAAAATGTCATTTTCTTCTGTTATAACTTTACTTTATTTGAGATATTATATTATAGTATACAAATTCATTGCTTAGAATGGAAATATTTCACAGGTTTAATTGCTAATTGGTAGCAGATAATACTAATAAATACTCGACCATGTAATACAATGTACCATATTTAGAAATAATGAATTATAGTTATTTACCACTTATTCTATACCGGCTTTGTCTTTTTATACCTTATTGTTTTGTTCTGTTTGCTGAAGGCTTAATATGATAAAAATTATGTAAAGTTTGGTGTCTTTTTTAAGTTTCTTAGTTTTTAGGTAATTATTTTCCCCTGGAATTCTCATCTCTCATGAAAGTCTCACAAGTTGATCATAATATTTGTAAGTTTTTATATCATAGTTATGTACGAGAAATAAAAATGGCTATGAGCCGATTTCATTTTTTTGAGAATTCAACAAAATGTTAATAAAGTCAATTGACCCAGGAAAAAACAAAACTAATGACACTAATTTATTTGAAATGAAGTTTTTTTGTGAGATCAAGTACCATTTGATGTACTTACTTAGATTAGAAAATAAAACCATCATAGTCATTCAAAACATCGGGTATGAATAATTTGCTCATGCTAATAATTTATAAATATTAAACATGATAATTAGCTAATTAAAAATTATTATAATCTGCAATAAAAATATATATTTAATTCTGAAGAGCAATTATTCTTCCAATTACGAGAGGGAAAAATTAATATCTGGCAAACAATATTGCAATTACTCAATTGGTATAGTATATTAGATAATGCATTAAGCCAGATGGAGAGAATATTTTGTCTGAGGATAATCTTAGCATATTTTACTCTTTTAATGGAAGGCATTCACAATATTAACTAAGTAATCATTAATTTATTAATAATTATTATTTTGTAAAGTGTTTAATAATCATTATTAATATGATTTCTTACAGGAATTGGTTCTGAGATAAAATTTTAAAAAATGTAAGATCTGTTGATTTTGCTTCATCAAATACTAAATGAATTCTTTTACTGATTTCAGTCATCACAATTTATGTGATGGTCTCCGATTCAAGAATGATATTTCTGCTGCAGACATAATGCAAGTTGGAAAATACTCTGAAATTCAATTTCTGTATACAGTTGATTAATTTTTAATTAATTAATTATTTTTATCTTTAGAATAATATTGTTTTGATTAATGTTTTTCTTTGTTCCAGTGAAATGTGCGATGGATTTAACCAGTTGGCAAATGAAATTATGGGAATTTTATTATGTCATAAATTTGTTCAACCCCTTTAGGTTCAATAAACATATCATTATTTGTCTAATTACAGAATGTCATGAAAATTCTGAGCAGCTGATTTAACAAGTTGGAAGAAATTTTCTTTTGTTAGAGCTGACTTATTAGACCTATTCAAATTCTGATAATTTAATTCGTGATCTATGTATTAGGCCTATTGCTCTCTTCATTTTATTATTATTATCATTATTTTTTATGCGAATTTCTTTTACTTGCCAAGGATCATGATCAGCCTTTTAAGGACTGTGTATGATTTGTATATTGAATTCACAAAACTATTGTAATTTTATTATAATGACTTAATATAGTAAAATTACAGAAGTTTTATTGTAAATAATCAAAAAAATTCTATTCTAAATTTATTGTGTATTTCTGGGACCTTCTGTATTGTTACTTGGCCACAAACACCATCCACGTGAGCAATTTTGTCTCTTTGGGTTAGTACAAATAGCCTCCTATTAGTACAAGTTCATTCCCATGGATGTAAAAGTATGGTTAGCACCTATGGTCTCAATTAGGATGCTAATGGAGTGTGTCAATTGGGGTGTCCCCATGGGAGAAGAACTGCACCCATGGTCTCAGCTCTGTGACCATCAGAATGCCCATAGTCACACCTGGTCCCATGGGTGGCACCCATGGTCACACCCTAATTGGATGCCACCCATAATTTTGCAAATTTGATTAAGTGTGTCCCTGTAATTTCACATAAAACAGGATCTGGTGCAATATATGCTACAATAAACCATAAATTATAAACCTGCAGTATTATATTATTTTGTGTTATGTATGAAGACAATAAAACATTTGGTGACAGTTTATATATCTTATTTATTTACCAACTTAATAATCTTGTATTATTAAAGACTTGTTTATAGAGATGTAAATATTCACTGTTTGATATTATAATAATTTTGGTGCTGCAATGTAATATAATTATAGCAATTATGTTATATATTATAATGTATTATATTGGTTCACAAAAAAATTATAACTAATCTGAACCAGCTAATATACATAGAACAACATTTCTTTTAACCATAAGTATAGTTGAAAGAGAAACATTCTTTGGTCCAACCAATAATTTTGTCTGTTCAGAGCAACCAGATTTTCTTATTCAATCATTGTGATGTCAGCAATAGTGAGGGTATTGATCCAACTAGAAGTTTAGTTGGGCGAAAACTAACTATGAAATCTGTTCAGGTCAACCAGTTTTCTGTATGAGTCAACCAATTTTTTTTCAGTGTGAAATTTCTGAGGACTTTGACTTGTCTTAAGTCCCGGAGATGCAGATATAAAATATTTGCTTCCTTGGCCCCAATTTAATTGAACATTGAATGCATGTATCTAAAGATAAAATAGTTAATACTGACATCGTGCCCATGATTTTAAAGACTGTCACAAAATAATTTTAGAATTCACACATAGAATTTTGTAAGTAACATCAACAAGCTTTAATAAGTAAACAAACAAGAATAAACCAAATCATTGGTTATTCCTAGTAATCAATCTCATAATGTTTTAAAACTAATTGTAAATACTCGCCTTCTTATGAGACCATTGCAAAAAAAAATTTTTGCTCTCTTCACTGCACTTCGTTTTGATATCAAATCTGTTTGATGTCTCAAACATGAAGGTTCTCACCCTCGCACGCATCGCTTCTTTACCCACTTGAGCAAAATTTAAATTCCTCTTCATGTAGGAACAGACGCGCGACGGGCGTTGACTCCCTCCCCTAACGGCATCATCACTCTATCCGAAAAGGGTTGGGGCCGAAATCAAGCCAAGGATTAGCAGTCCCTTCCAAACCTTTTCTGGGGGGTGGCGGATTACTTAGGACCCAATTTACGCCTGGTCAAACATTACAGTACCATTTGTCGGCTTACATTGGAAAATATATCAAGCCGGGTAAATATTTTAATAAGTTAATGTTCCTGAAGGGAAAAATGCACCTTATGATCTTTATTTTCATACTTCTTCAAATACGATAAACAAGGAACTCAATAAATATAACTAATGTTTTCATTTACCTTCTCTATCCAGCCTAGCCTACCTACTCTATACGTTATAATTAGAGGTCGGATTTTGCATGTAAATTTAAATGAAATGTAAATTTAAAATGCATATATTTGCACAGTTTGGGAATTAGTGCATATACATGCAAATTTTTGCTTTTGAGCATATAGACATATATGTCCATGAATTTTGTACACTTCAAGCTCATTTTGAGGCATATTGTCTTGCCTGAAGACCCAAGCATATATCAAAACATGAGGTCATCAATAATTTCTAAAGTGAGTTATTTCGGGAGTCCCTAATAAAAATCTTTAAAAAAACTTAACTACATTAAAATACTGAAACTATGGTCATTAAGAGCTACCTTTTGCCCTGGGACACCAACTTGGATAGTTACGATATTGTATGAGACCAGTCCAATCGGTGCAAGATTTAGAACAAAAATGGATGTAGTTCTTGGACGAAATCCCGGCTGGCCTACGTTTGGGAACAACGCTCTGATACTGGAAGAGGACTGCTTCGCAAATCAGGACGATCTCACGCAATCTGACGTCGCTGCTCCAAAATTTGTACATGTAGTATGTTGCAATGTGAAACAGGTTTTCAAGGTTCAAAGTGTTATTAGCTGACTGCAGGAAAAATTGTGATGTAGAGAATAATATGGAAAAAATATTAGTACAAACAAATTATTATATTTTGGTACCTAAGTTTTATTTTATTTTAATCGTTGAATTCTAGCAATTATTGTAGATATTGGATGGTTTTCCCCAGAGAGAAATCCAATGGTTAGGTTTTTTGCAGTTGATTTAACGTTCACTACGAATGTAGAGCTTATCAAATTACGCTGCATATATGGATGAATAGGTACCTTTATCGAGGATTGTGCCTACTTCGCGGATCTGAGGTGCATGTTTTGAAGAATCCATTGAGGAGAAGTTCATAATACGTGAATTATAGCTGCATTTGTTAATGGATATTCTAGCAGTAAGAGCATAATTTAAGTGCATATTTCGAGCATTTTAGGTACATGTTTTAGGGTTATTAAGTCCATATCGATCCGAACTCTAGTTACTATGAACTGTGCTTCACTAAATATGGAATATGAACTATTTGTCGATTTAATGTTAAAATTATTCAATTAACTTTTAACGGTTAACTTAAACTTCCGTTAACTTTCCAACAGCGAAGTAACTCTTTGACGATTAATGAAGTTAACTTTTGGAGTAACGGATTTACGATTGACGAAGTTAAATTTATGAAGATATCGCAGGTATTCTGTGATATTTAAAATACATATCAAATTACTCTTTTACATTTATTAGATGAGATTAAAACTGTTTGCAGCTTTCCGCAGAAATGATCTTTCTTTCCCTAATCTTATCTGTACCACGAGCGCTGCTCTATCGGACTTCAGTTATCAGTCGAATGATTTCAATGACATTAGTCATTGCCATTATGTAATTCATGAAGTTATAATTAACTGATAACTTAATGAAAAGTAAAAATTATGAAATATATCTCACACTTTAGAATGTGTGTTTAAATCAGTTGATTTACTTATTTTTGCGAAAAAAAGGTTTAGAGAAATGGGGAAAATTGTATAAATTATCATGTAAGTGATGTGAAGGAAAAAAATAAAATAAAATTGTTTTAGTGTATCAGTGGTGTAGTATCGCGATTGATCCAAGTAGAATTTGCGGTGGTGGACAAAACGGGTTCCCGGCAGGTTTTCTCGGGGTACTCCCGTTTCTCCTGTCTTTCATCACCTCAACAATCAACTCTCCTCATCTCATACACACATCATCACATCTTTCACTCGCGTTGACATTATGACTTCATAAAGCCATTGATAGAGCGCGCGGGTAAACGGCGATGGAATACTGCCTTGACGAACCAATGCAGTGGTGTACGACTGAGATGAACACCAGGTGCTGACAATGCTAGAAAACTCGAAAATACCTATCGACCAACAATTAAAGTATTATTATACAATTTCTGAACGGACAACAAATGTTTATATTTAACAATGTTATTTAATGGAAAAATTGCAATTAATGTTTTGTCTTTCATTGCTTTCCTTACTTATTTGTTTAGGATAATATGTACTTGCGGAGCTCTTCGTACACGCGCATTATAATCTTACCCGATGTTCACACTGTTCGCGATGCGATGCAATATGGTTTCAAGCGAAATCGCGAAGAGGAAAAGGGTTTTTATTTTAAATGACAGCATCGTGGAGTTGTTTACTCTGCGAGCGAAACCTTGCGATTGTGAGTGCGTACGCGCGAAGAGTGAGATTTCATCGCAAACTGGTTAAGAATATTATCGAACTAATTTAGTGATCGATGTTACGTGCTGCCACTTCTGACTGTGAATTTATAATCCGATATGAATTTAGATAAACTTATTAATATTGTACCTCTACGTCCGGTGGTGTAGGCAGTGGCGGATCCAAGGGGGTAGGTGAAGGGGCGAACCTCCCCCCCCCCCACGAATCAAACTTGACTTTCTAAAATACATAAACGAGTACGTTAACGAACTCGTTAAATATTTTTTCGTTTGATTTGCAATATCTAGAACCCTGTGATTCCTCAGAAGACGAAACTATCGGGGAAGGGAAGAAGTAAAGTTGACAAAGTTTCGCCCCCTCCCCCAAGATCATTTGCTGGATCCGCCCCTGGGTGTGGGACCAAAGGAATCAATATTACCGTAATAGAGGTGGTTCTAGAAAAGAAAATGAATGCATTCTTTTTCCTTGTCTTAAACGTTCATCACTTTTCCTTAAACTTTGATCGTTATTCATTTTTTTAAATACCGCGTCAAGAAAAAATTGAAAATTTCATAATTAAACACTTTTTTAGATATTGGATTTACTTCTTTTGTTAGAATGCCTCAATGCAAGAGCCTAAGAATTATATTTATGTGACTGTGATCATGTTCTTTTCTTCCAATGTTTTTGCCATTCCGAAATTGGTGTGGTGTTTTATATTTATATTCTGATAGAGAATGATACAATGTCAAAAGTCATTGGGCTCATTCTAAAATAATTCCAAAACCGCTCATAATCTTCTCGTATATAGCCATACAAATAACGAGACTGTCAAGGTTATTTCATGAACCCAGCTCCTATTCAATCTACAATTTGTACAAATAATAAAGTAATGGGGTTCAAAATGAACAACATCCTATTACCAATTCGAGAACTCAGATACTACTATACCTACTCGTATCCGCTTGCAGTGTGAACACTTCATAGCTTCGCATCGCTTTGAAACTCGAAACCTTTCATCGTTTCGCGTCGGATCGCGAGCAGTATAAACGCAGCCAAAGTTCAACATCCCAACATCGATTTACAACTGTATAAAACTTAATTTCAGAATTACACATTTTTGAATAGGGATCCTGAGGCAAACAGCATATTTTTCTGGATCGGTTTTCATGAGAACTCATTTTAAAAATGGAGTTTTTTTCTATTCAACGATGGAGGAAAAATGATATCCAATTTACAGCAATACCAATTCAAATCCGCGGTTAAAAACTACCTCCTGCACCAGTGCTTCTACACTGTAAAAGAATTTATTGATTTTAACAAAAGTTAAATTCGTCTTGTGCTTTATCACGCCATTGCTGTAGTACTTTTTAAACAACTTATAACAATTTCAAAAACTATTTTCTTGCATGATTGTGTTGTCTTATGGCTCATATTAATTTAGTTTTATGTGTACTCAACATTGGCACGTTTGTGTACATAAATTCTGTAGCCCCATCCTGGCCCGGGTTTTTCTCCGGTTTTCCTTCGGGTAGAGGCGGATTTATCATACAGGTTCTCTAGGCTTTGTCTAGGGGCGGGTCTATTGTAACAATAAATCGTGAATTTAGTGTTATTTCAATTTTTAAGCACTATACTCAGAATAATCTATAGTTCGATAATAACTTACATGTAATTTTTTGCTTAAAATTACAAACATATTGACATTCTATTAGTATTATAACTCGCAGCTAACTTTTTATCTTATCTAGGAATTTTTGCTGAATTTTTTGAATCCGCCTCTGCCTTAGGGCCCTTGATCGGAATTGATGGGATGGTCCCTTGCTTGCTTCCGGAGAGTAAATTAGTTTTTTTTCCCCTCCACGTGGTCATACGCAGTTTGTACTGTTTTTTGACAATAAATTTATTTATTTACTCAGGTGAATTCACTTGGGATCTAGAACACTGGGCATGTCGTCACAGCGTTATTGGCTTGGCCTATACTACGGCATGCTATTATTACAGTAAAATTGTTTGAGAGTAAAAATTGGTTACAATCGCAAACATTTTGGAGATACTAGTAAAACGTGGTAAATATTATAATTAACAACGGTCATCCTATTTCAGGTTAAAAAATTTAATCGACCTCTAGGAGGACCTATATTTGTAAAGTAAAATATATCTATTGTATTAAAATAATGATATAACTAAGTTGTTAAACAACCCGAACATTCTAATTAATATACCCATGATAAATTTATAAATTCATTTCTAAATTAATAAAATTCTTATAGGAAAATGTAACATTTCGGACTGAAAAATATTTGTGAAAAATATCACCTTTCCTATTCAGCCGCTTATATCATATTAAAGTCATTTTAGCCCCACCGTCAAGTCAGGTAGTAGTGTCGCTCATCACCAAGCCATCCCGGGTTCGATTCCCAATGGGGCCAGAAAATTTTCACATTAATGTCCTTCATTAATGCTTTTCACATTCATTTAGTTGTGACTTCTGAAAAGCAAACCTTCCTTCCTCTATCCAGCTCTTCGAAGTATCAATAACTCTACTACTAACTTCTTCTATTAACCCCTCCACGTGGGCCAAGTTGCTGGTAAACCGAGCTAAGCGGCCCACCAACTAACAATAGCCTACAACCCAACTCGTAACTCCTATCGCTCCATGTAGATAAGCTTCAATAGCACGCTACATTTCCCATTTACAAATACAACAATATACAAAGTCATATTCACATTGTAGAAAATTGTTTGACGTGTACACATGCAAGAAAAAACTTTCCATTAAACTTAAATAATTGTTCTTTTAATTTCAAAAGCGTCTTCACTAACAGTCTCGCGATAATAAAATACCAAGTATAACCAAATATATCATTGGATCAAAAGTATCGGTATTTAAAACTTTTATTCATTATTTTGTTTCGATTAAACACCATTATCCAAGACCATACTATGGAATTGTTTGGACCTGAAGATGACCGTTAGCTCTCTCTACAGAAAAATATAAAAATGGAAACAAGATGATTAAAATTTTTAACTATTCCACCGTGAACACCTTACCAGTACGAGCAAATTTAAATTATTTACTAGGATCGGGACAATTCGTGTTTAAATGAAAAATAAAAATTATTGGTACCAAAATTATTTGGCATCTGATCAAAAGTACTGATACAAATAAAGTATTTACTTGTATCTTACTTGCAGTTACCTGTAATTACCGCTGAATTAATTTTCTACGTACACCGAGACGGAAACTATAGCAGGTGATATTTGTAGGTAACTGGAAAGGACATGAAAGGGGAGGCCAACTCTAGTAAAATATTCGATACCAAATTTACATTGAGGATCACGTGGAAAGTCAAATAAATGAAATGACGCTGAGGCAGACACTTGTATCTCAACGTAGTTCAGCTCTTACGTCTCTGCAGACTCAAGTGAGAATGTTTGGCATGTCAACGGATGTAGACACGTAAACTTTATTCTGAATGTATCCTTCCCTGAGAGCTACTAACACTATCATCTTCTCCAACTTTACTCGTCGAATGGCATTTGGTTTTTATTTGCAATTTTAACTGTTTGTAAAAAAAAATTAAGTTGGAGCGAGGTAGCGAGTATCAAAGTTCTAAGTATCGATACTTACTCGGGATCGATACTATCGTTCGAACACTACCCTGGATCGAAAGCTGCCTGATAGTGATTTTGGCTATATCTCCTCTTCGTACTAAGACTACGAAATTGCGAAACTCTACCCTTCTTGAACTCATTGACTACTTAGGGCCTGTTGTGAGAGAATCCGCTGATAGTTTGGATTAATTTTTTCTTTCTTGGCAATAACCTCCTTAGATTCCATCCACTTCTCAAGAAAAAAGCTGATCGGAACCATTGAGGATCAGGACTCTTCCTGACATTCCTATTGATATAGATTTGCTTGGGAATATTGCCGATGGTTAAGTGTGTGGCATATGCTCGCCGCCAGCACTTCAGAGATGTTGAGTTACGGTGTCTACCAACAGGTGCATTCATTGTGTTCTCGCGTTGCGACCAACGAGGGAAACACACGAATCAGGAACCTGAGGCATCAGGAGAAAAATTAACATTTCCAACCTGAACCGGAAATTGTCCGCAAATAAATATTGTGCGTTAAGCTGACTTTCTTTTGATTTCCTTTTGCTCTACCATTGTACTCATTCTACCAAATGTATACCAATATGTTTACTAAACAATGGAACAGAACCAATGACGTGGCATTACATACTTGTTCGAATTTATAATTGTTTCGGTAACAATAAATACTATTACCGATCTCAACTGGTCTTAAATTTAATAGGATATATTCAGTTCACATCCATAGAATTTACTCAGGTGCTGTGAAATTATACAAGATATTATTCAGAATACCATGTTCAGCTCAGGAATATACGTTGAGCAATTAAGAAACTTACCTTAAAAGTCTCAAACATTAAAAGTTTCATCCACTTCTCACTTGGTAAGTTTCGATCAAAAATACTCGCGATTCTTTGATACAAACATATTGTGCCACTAACTTTATGTACTCTCTTCTACATAAGTTCACTTCATTGAATTTATACTATGGTATGTTAAGATACACTTAAAATTGTTTTAAAGAATGTTCTATTTTTGTTCACATATTCTTGTTGAGTTTCTCACTTCTAACCTTTTCCAAGAAAATAACTTCGTATCTCAAGACTCTTACACAGAAAAATTGTAAATGAAGTACAAAAGTTCAAGCTAAATAGTGGATACCATTCGTTATTGTCTGTTTTCTCCTTCCCATATGTGATACAGAAACTTTCGGGAAAATTTTAGGGTGTATATACAAAATTTTATAAATTATATGCTGATTATGTATTCTTATTTAAATCCTTAAACCTCAATTTAACCGTGCCATATTTTCTTTTATAAATGATGTAACCAAACATTTTGACCGTGGAGATAATCCTCAAGGAATTTTTCTTGATTTATAAATAACATTAGATGTAAACTAAATTCTTCTCTAAAAACTGCTTTCATACGGCATTCGTGGATTGGCACATCAATGGCTATCTTTCTACTTAAATGATAGGCATCAGCACATCGAAATTTCCCATGTTGAAAATAAAGTATAAAGCATTATCTTTCAGAAACAAAGGCACTTACTTGCAGAGTTCCTCAAGGTTCAATTTTAGGCCCTATCCTCTTATTATTGTTTGTAAACAATATTTCATCCACAACGCCTGATTGAAAAATGGTGCTCTTTGCTGATGACACTTATTTACTTTGTAAATATGTCAGTGTGCAAAAAGTTCTGTCTAACCTCTCGTCTTGGTTTCTTTCAAATCGTCTCATTGTTAATACTGATAAAACTGTATCAATGCCATTTCGCAATAGTGTAACGAAATCTCTTCCTCCTACATCACTTTCGATAAACGGAACCCAATTAAAAACTGTTATCCAAATATTTAGGACTTCATTTTCAGGACAACCTGAAATGGAATAGTCACATTGATAATCGGAATTCCAAACTAAGCAAATTGTGCTACGTATTCCGTATCTTAGTTAGTGTTAGTCAACACGTTTCTCGCTGCGTGTATTTTGCAAATGTTTATTCTCATTTACGTACGGCATTATCTTTTGGGGACAATCCACTCAAAGCATTCAAACTTTTAGAATCCAAAAAGAGGATAGTTCGGATTATCGTAAATCTCACCCCCGAAATTTATGTAATTTTTTTTTAGATAACTGAATATTCTCCCTCTCCCTTGCATATACATTTATGAAGTAGTCGTGTTTGTTAAGGGAGAATTATTAAAACCCTTCCTTGCTTTGGAAGAAACAGACTAGTGCACGAGCACAACATTCGCAATAAGGCTGATGTTCATCGTCCTGGCGTGTCAACCATTCTTTGCCAAAAGGAGCCATGTTATTCAAGAATAATTTTGTATAATTCTCTTCCACAAAATATAAGATATTAATGAATTTAATCCCTTCAAATCCGCGGTTAAAAGTTTTCTAATGAACGATTGCTTCTATAATGTGAAAGAATTTACTGATTTCAATAAAAGAAGTTACCAAAAGCTTCAATTTAAGATTTCGGATGATGCAAGAGATGTTAATTTCTCTTATACATTGTCACGTCATAGTTATAACTCTCCAGATACTGATTAAAATCCTTTTTTCATGCATGTTTTTGATCCTTTTTAGTTATAATATTGAATTTCTAACTGTACGAAACATTGGCACTGTTGTGTACATTATCTACTTACCATCCTGGCCGGGTTTTTCTCCGGTTTTCCTCCGACTAGTGGCGGATTTTTCATAGGTGGGAATGTCATTTAAAACTTTTGTTATTATTTATCTCGAATTTTCACTGCACATAACATCTGCGATTCATTTTGAATAATAAAAGATAACAGTGCGTATTTTATTGAAAATATTTTTTATAAGTATTAAATCTGCCACTGCCCTTGCACCCTTGGTCCCTTGCCTGTTTCCGGAGAGTAACTTAGTTTATTATCCCCCACGTGGCCAATGACCATTGGTCATACGCAGTTTACAACTGCTTTTTTGACAATACAGTTTATTTATTTATTTATAACTATTACTTTTTGTATTTGTTCGAAGGTAGCGGTAGTAGCAGATATGAATGGCTTTGATCTCAGCGTGATTGTCATTCTTCGTGCCTGGATCGATCGGAATGATTACAGTAAACTATATCTATTTAAGGTAAGAATCATCTACAGAATATTTGTATTTGATAAGATTTTATTTTATAAAACTTCCCTCCGCCGTCTTCTGATTGAAATTCACAAAAAATAATTATGTAAATCTTGATATTGTAGAGGAATTTCTTGATTTAAAGTATATTTTCTAAAATAATTTTCTAAGTTAATAATTTGTGTTAGTACTATTTTCTCAATCGCATATTTTCCATTTCCGTTTAGGAATATTGTTTTTAAATCACAATTTCTGAGACCTACTCGGGAAGGATAGGTGGATGTTGGGTAGGGTCTTTGAGATTCGAGGCGGGTTTGCAGCGGTAGCACATCTGCGACCAAAGCAGGAGGTCTCCGGTTCGAGTCTCGGTCCGTCGCAATCTTCACTTGACCATCGACGATTCAGGAACGTTTCTGAACGAATCACAGTTTTAATTTGTTATTTTATGGGTTCTGAAGAACACATAATTTAAATTATAATGCGTGTATGAAAGAGTCAAATCCTCCAGAACCTTTATTTCGTTTCTGGACAAATGAGTACACTCAGAAATAACCATACAGAATCTTCTATATGACGTAATAGTCAACATTAAATTATGTTTGATATGCATTTTGGCGTGACTGGGGAGTGAACGCAGTGTTTGGACATCAATAAAGATAGAAGAAAGAATATTTACATCAAAATCTAAAAATTCACGCAAAGCCGCGTATGTTCGACTAGTATTAAATAAGCAAACTATTATTATATTTGGTTAATTATGTTTTCCTATATAATACATCGGAATATCTGAAGTACTTTTTAAATTATGATGATTAAGAATTCTTCATTTGCTTGTATGTCATTGTATTTACAGCATATTTATAACATGTAAACACATACATAACAAGTTGGTGTGTGAATGTAGTTTGTCTCGATGGTTTGCTGGTGCTTACTTAGGCAACGACTATTATAATTTATTAAATTTATTTGTTTATATTTTAACTACAATTGTTGTAATGTCTCTAAGTTTGTTTTCGAATTTTCAGAATTTGGCCGCTAATACTGCTGATTGCTCCTCCTGCGCGTTCCCTGAGACCCTAACTTGTGACGTATGTTGAACACTCACAGGCTAGATTCTCAGGTATGGGCGGGACGGCGCGCTTTCAACCATGCAACTGTACTCAGTACCGTGGAAATGATCCAATGAGATCAAACAACGAGCGTCCTAAGTGGTGTAGGGGTGTTAAAACACTGGATCTAATGATGGAGTGGGTGACGATGTAGTTATGGAATTGAAGAGGAGGTTAGTTGTACGTAATTGTAGGGGGACCTGATCACCGATAACCTCCCCCATGCCATTGACTGTTACCCACGGCCACTGAAAAGAGTATTATTCTATAGAAAAATTGATAAGTTAGAAGCCAAGAAATGTTGAAGATTGAATAAGTGTTTCTATGCCTTTTGAATTAATTATGTTGTATCTCAGATGTAAAAATATGCAGACATTCACCGCCGATCATGTTTTTTTTTCAGTAAACTTTAAATTATTTCTAGCAACATAATCCTGAAAAGATGATTTTATTTTGTTTTTAAATAGGTACGTACTGTAAGACATTAGGTGGACGGTAATGTACGAACAGCACGAGGATGTGAAAATCCATGTTGCATATTGTTTGTAGAACATTTTGGGAATGTTTTACCGACTAGTGTGTCCTTAGAGAATATAGTTAAAAACAGTGAAAGGAATATCAAATAGTCAAGACAAAAAGCATGAATGTACTCTTATGCTTTTAAGTAACAGCGTGCGCAGAGAATAATAATAATAATTTAGTCACAGCTTCCTCAACACTTAACTAAATAGGGTGCGCCCGGGAAATATTGCCAGGTAATCTTCATTCTTACGCCTAACCTCGAAAACTAGTTCAAGAAGGTTCGTCAAACTAACACAGAAAATCGTACTAGAGTGTGCTACGCAAAAATTGTGTTTGATGCTGTGGTTCAAGCACTGTGGTGATGTGTTGTTGTAGGGGTGTGTGTAAATTGTTAGAAACACATTAATACACTACATATACTGTACACAATTTCTTCAAACATAATAAAATGGTTCTACACAATTCAACAAATATTAAAATTAAAAATATGATTTTGAAGAAACACTAACATAAAACCATTTACTATAAACTATAACAATACTCTCATAATATATGAACTTTGATGATCTGCAAGAAAAACTAAATCCCCTACAAACAGAAGTCATTCCATAGCACTAAATAACAGTAGGCCTACTAGTTAAAATATTATAATACAAATCTCATATACATACATACATATACATTACAACAACTACACTATTACACACAGTATTTCACATACATATTTTTTTAAGATTTCTCTTCCTACAAAACAACAACTAATAGATGGCTTACACTCACCTGCATCCATCAATTTGACTAAAAGATTTAGTACGCTGCAGCTCCAGAGCTAATCCTCAGAAATATCTTGTTGGAAGAAACATTTGTCAATTTTTTTAAAAAACTTCCTTACTTTTCATCATTTTCAATAAACTTGTGATACTAAAAATCCCTTATACTAATCTGACGATACTTAAGAGTATATATTGAAGGTCAGTAGGCTCGTGAAACGGAGGAAAACACATACGACTCACCCACTAAGACGAAGTGGGTGGTACCTCACATTGGCTTCGCATACAACATAGCAGGTCATCCACACAGTTCCTAGTAAAGAAAGGGTGTTTTTAAGGAATAGTTGATAATATTTTTGATATTTTTGTCAAATTTTTGTAAAAATCATAAAATCATTTAATGGCATTATACACATAAAATTACAAATAAATAAAAATAAATTTTTGTCAATTTTTTTCTCAATTTTCATGAATTTGAACAGACTTGACGTACCAAACATCCCTTAAACTAACGTTAGCGATGTATAGAAAGTGTTTTGAAAGTCATTAGCCTCGAAAACCGGCAATAAACACACGAAAAAGTTTTCGACAATTTCATTTTTCTCCCTTCTCATGTTTTGGATTGACTAGTCGCACTGAATATCCCTTATACTAACGTGAGTGATATGAAAGAGTGTCTCTTGAAACGCACTTGAAGCAGAAGAAAACTCACATCACATACCTACCAAGACGACGTGTTGGATACCTCATTTTGGCTTGGCGTACGACGTCACAGATCATCGAGACGCTTTTAAATGAAAGTGAGCTGGGTGTTTCTAAGGAATATGAGATGAGATTTAAACAAAACAAAATTTAATTTGGAGGCATTTTTGGAGATTAAACTCATACGTTTTCCGAAAAAACACCAAAAAAATATGAATTTTTTTCTTTTTTTCTTCATCTTTTTGGATCATTTTCTTGCACTAAATATCCCATACATTAATGTAAGCGATAATTCNAGAAGAAAACTCACATCACATACCTACCAAGACGACGTGTTGGATACCTCATTTTGGCTTGGCGTACGAAGTCAGAAATCATCCAGACGCTGCCTAGTGAATGCAAGCAATGTGTTAATAAGGAAGAATTGATTAAATTTTCAATTTTTTTTCAAAATTAAAAAAATCCAAATAATTAGAAGGCTCTTTCGGCGGTTACACATATTTTCCGATTAATAGAGAGCAAGGCTTAGAATAGTTGTTAAAATTTTCATATTAAAAAAAAGAAAAATCACAAAATTATTTTGAAGTTACTTGCAGTTACTTATTTTTTAATTTGAAGTTACTTATTTTGAAATTATTTGCAGGCATTTTTTGAAGTTACACATTTATATAATCCGAATAAACATTCAAAAAAATTTATCTACTTTGTCCCAATTTTTCCGACTTTTGATCTTATTGAATAATTTGTTGAACTAATTATGCGAGAGTAAGAGCGTGTCTTGAAAGTCTCGAGGCTCATGAAGCAAAAGAAAACTAACATGACTACCCTCCAATACATTTTGAGCACCTCACTGTGACTTAGGACGTATCATGTCCCCGAATCGCGTCCTAGGGATAGAGAGCAAGGTGTTTCTGAGGAATAATTGAAAAAGAAATTGATATTTTTTAAAAGTTAAAAACAAAACGAATTTATTTGAAGGCAGTTTTGGAGATTACCACATATTTTCCGAATAAACACAAAAAAATGTAATTTTCCCCCTCTATTCTTCACTCTTTTTGAATTGTCTTGTCATATTATTAAGCCTTATACTAACGTGAGCGATACGTGTTTGTCTTGAAGGTTATTAGGCTCGTGAAACAGAAGAAAACTCACACGACAAACCTACCAAGATGACGTGTTGGGTACCTCACTTAGGCGTACTACGTTGCAGGTCCCCGAGACGCCTTCTAGGCATAGAGAGCAAGGGATTCTGAGGAGTAAATTATAGTTACAACCCACTTTTTAAAGATGAGTTGCACCTTCTACTTACAGAACGCAACCCGCAACGTTAAAAATTGAGAGTTTTTACAACTTTACTAGCAGAATTGCTTCGGGCCACAGCGTGCTCAGTAAGTATATGCACGCTGTGGAGACGCGGCTCCACACTTATAGCTGTGGTCGTTGACCTTTGAACCTGAAGCGTTGATAACTGATGCCGCACGCTCGGACTTGCACGGATGACGTCACCAGTGATATCTTGTGAACTAAACAGGAAATCCAGACAAGTTTAATCTCCTTTGTTCTACTAAATCGAAATAATATTTCCTACACCTTTTTTATCTTCTTGAATTGACTTGTCACACTAATTTTGCCTTACACTCTTACGTATCGCTCACGTTAGTATATCTTAAAGGTCATTAGGCTCTCGTAGCAGAAGAAAACTCGCCGACTACCTCACCATGAAAACGTTTCGAGTACCTCACTTACGCGTACTACGTCGCAGATCCCTGACACGCCTCCTAGGGGTAGAGTTTCTGAGGTAGAAAGGAGTTTCTGAGAAATAGTTGATAAAAATTTTCAATTACTTAAAATATTTGAAAAATCAGAAAATTAATTGAAGGCAATTTTGAGATTGACATTTATATTTTCCGATTACACACAAAAAAAATTTTAGTCAATTTATTTCCCAGTGTTCTTAAGTTCTTATTTTTTTGAATTGACTAGTCGCACTAATTATGCCTTATAATGACGTGAGAGATACGTAAGTGTGTGTCTTGAAGGTTATTAGGTTTTTATAGCAGAAGAAAACTAACACGACTAACCTACTATATCTCTCGTGTTAGATACCTCAGTATGCCGTACGTCATCGCAGTTCTCCGAGACGCCTCTGAAATGTTTCTGTGGAATAGTTGACAAAATTTAAATTTTTTTTATTTATGAAAAAATAAAAAATATTATTTGGTGGTATTTTTGGAGGTTACGCACGTATATTTTAAACATAAACACAAAAAGTGTCTGATTTTTTTTCTTAATTTTTCTCACATTTTATCTTTTTTAATTCACTTATCGCAATAAATATTTCTTTGTACTAACGTGAGCGATACGTAAGAGTGTATCTTGAAGGACTTAAGGCTCGTGAAGTAGAAGAAATCTCACACGTCTAGTCTACCAAGACGTCGTGTTGGGTACATTACTTTGGCGTACGACGTCGCAGGTCCCCGATACGCCTCCTAGTGATAGAGAACAAGGTTCTTCTAAGGAATAGCTGATAAAATTTTTATTTATTTAAAAAAAATTGAAAATATCACAAAAGTATTTGAATATTTTTTGATGTCCACAAAATAAATATTTGTCAAATTTTTTTGCCAATTTTTCTCACTTTTTATCTTTTTGAATTGACTTGTCGCACTAATTATGCCTTGTACGTACGTGAGCGATACATAAGAGTGTGTCTTGTAGGTTATGAAGCTCTTAAAGTGGAAGGAAACTCACACAACTAACTTACCAAGACAATATTTTAGATACCTCACTTTGAAATTTTTGAAAATATAAAAAAAAAATTGAAGGCATTTTTGGAGGTTACACACGAATAAACCATAAAATCTTTGTCAAATTTTTTACCCAATTCTTTTCATTTTTCATCTTTTGAAAATGTTTTGTCACCCTAATTAGGTCTTATACTACCGTGAGCGATACGTTAGAGTGTGTCTTGAAGGACATTAGGCATGGGAAAGAAGAAAACTCACTCGAGTAACCTACCATGACGACGTGCGGGTAACGTACCTTGGCGTACGACGTCGCTGGACCCCGAGACGCGTTCTAGGGATAGAGGAAAAGTTGTTTCAGAACAATAGTTTATAAAAAATTTATATTAAAAAATTTTAGTAACAATCACAGAATGATTTTAAGGCATTTTGGGGGGTTGTAAACATATTTATCGAATAAACACAATTAATACGTCAATTTCCTCCCCCACAAATTTTCTCACTTTTTCTCATTTGAATTAACATGTCGCACGAATGCGTTATATTAACGTGTGTGATACATAAGTGTGTCTGTTGACGGTCATTAGGCTCGTTGGTGCATTTCCACCAGAAGTTACATATTATTATGAAACACTAACAATATATATAAAAGGTTTAAGTACGTCAATCTTCCACTAGAGAGCTCTATTCTCACCCAGATGTTTCATGATGATAAAATATACATAATTACCTATTCATTACAAGGAAAATCGTCACATAAATTCTGAATGTCAATTTTCTAATTTTAATGTAACATTGAATCAATTCTTTAATTTGTATCAAATTCTTTAATTTGCACACGAACAATTCAATAATGTATTTGTGCGGGAGTATTTTCCCTCGAGTTAACATGGAAAGACCCCGTAGCCACTAGCTCAAGCATCACTCTTTCTTCAGACTTCGTCGAGTCAACATTGGACCATAACTGCGTTCGTCATGAACATTTTGCGAAGCGTGATGTGCGTGAGGTAAAACTATTTCCTTCAACCATGTGATGCGGCCATCTGGAACTGTCGTCAATATGGTTTATTGTGATCATAGAAACAGTGTGATCATATAAACTTTAAATACTATTGATGGATCCACACACCGTCGATGCCTCCTACATCTTACAACGTCCTGGAACGCTGTTCGCCAATTGAGCATCGGTAAACGCTACAAGAACGTAACTATGAGCTTACATACCTTTCACTGGCCAGTGAAAATCTCACGAACAATATGATCTTTCATTATCAATTCAATATCCCTTCATTGACGAATTCAATAACATTGAACTGAACCTTGTTGTACATAATCATGCTTCCTTTATGTTTAAATGAATGCCATGTGAGTAGCTGTAAGTTTTAGTATTAGATATTTTACGTGTATTCATTGATTTCTTGTGTGTATTAGTTAGATTTTTGTTGGGATTATTAAGGAACGTGTTTTTGTGTCATTTCTTTGTAAAACAATTAAAATTTGTATGTCCATTGATTTATTGTTTGTTTTGATATAAAATCATGGAATTCCTTTTGTCCTCCAATTACAAAAATCTTTTAATTATTAAATCAAGATACCACCCACTCCCATAGCTTCCAGACTGTTTTTGGGGTACGGCTCATGCTCCACTCGTGATGCAGAAGAAAACTCACTTGAGTAACCTACCAAGACAACTCAGTTGGGTACCAGATTTTAGCGTACGACGTTGCAGTTCCCCGATATGCCTCCTAGGGATAGAGGGCAAGGTGTTACTAAAGAATAGTTGATAAAAATTTGATATTTTTTGAAAATTTTGAATGAATCACAAAATTTTAAGGGATTTTTGGAGGTTACACACATATATTTTCCGAATTAGCACAAAAAAGTTTTTGACGCATTTTTTCAAATTTTTCTCGATTTTCAACTGTTTGAATTGACTTAGGAAACTAAATATCCATTATACTTGTGTGAGCGATACGTAAGAATGAGTCTTGAAGGTTTTAGGCTCGAAAAACAGAAGAGAACACGACTCTCACGATTGAACTACCAAGACGTGTTGGGTACCTCACTTTGACTTGGCGCACGACGCGACATCGCATGTCTTCAAGACACTTCCTAGTGAAAGTGAGCAAGGTAATTCTAAGGAAATGTTGATAAAATTTATTTTAAAAATTCCAAATTTTTACAGAATTATAGAATCATTTGAAGAAGTTTTTCGAGGTTATACAAATATATTATATGAATAAACACAAACAAAATTTGGACACAAATTTTTTCAAATTTTCACTTTTCAACTCTTGAATTGACTTATGACACTAAATATCCCTCATACTAACGTGAGTGATACGTAAGAGTGTGTCTTGAAGTTAGAAGCTTCATTAGGTCCGTGAAGCAGAAGAAAACTTGGTTTTCTGTGCAATAGTAGGGAATCTGCATAGCTTACGAAGAATGTTTAGTCCGCTATCATTTTTCTTCTGGCTATTGCCATCTCAGATTCTTCAGACGTTTAGAGTTAAAAAAAAAAAATATTTTGACGCGCTTAATTTTGATCCGGCCGATAGCCGATTGGAATTAATTTTTTAATTTGAATAATGTTTGTTACAATTGTGTTTGTTTTGTATTTTAGAGATCATTTGAGTTTATTTTTGTTTGTAATATTAAATACCTTTTCTTCGTTTTAATTATATTGATTGTTGTTTTATTTTATTTTGCTGATTTGTATTTGTGTTTTACACGTTCATATGATTTTGTTATTATGTTTTTTTGCTGTTGTATTTTTTGTGTATGTTTCTTCTTTATATGTTATTTTATGATTGTGATTTATTGGAAGGTACAGTTTTATTCATATGTTAATAGGTTGTTTACCGATTGAAGTAGGTTATGTTTGTGTCATAGTGAAGGTTTTATGTAAATTGACTTTTCTTTGTATGAAAGTTGTCTGTACCAAGATCTACGTTAAGTTTCATCTGGAATGTGGATTGGTGGTGTTTTCAATGTTTATATTGTAATAGTAGCAGCGATTTTGAGAAACTTATTCTTTTATTCATTTAAGTTACTTTCGGATGAAATTGGTTATATGAAATGTATCGACTTAGGCTTAAGGGAACCTTTTATATCTTTAGTTCCTTTAATTCGTTTATTCCATATACTTAGTGATAACTCTATGATAAGGGTTCTAATGACCTTCACGTTGAAGAGCTCTAAAGCCCCAAAAGAAAAAAATAAACTAGAAAAACTGAATATGTTATCTAAATATGGATATTCACGCGAATTAAATGTAGATACTTGTTTGTCGGGCACGTGTATTTAAGATGACTTCCTTGTGCAGATATAGAGTAATCTTAACTTGTGAAATTACGATCATTGTATATGATCAATATCAAAAATAATATGATCATTGTTACCATTAAGTGTGTCAAGATAAAGGAGAACAAATAGTTTCAGACAAGAAATGAACTAAACAATTCAAGTGAATTTTAATATCCCAGTGTTTAAATTTATAATATGTGAAACTTAAATGGGGACACTTAGTGGTTATAAGATAAATGAAAGAGGAGACAGAGCGAACCAATTAAGATCGTAGAAAGAGGTCATGTAAAAAATCTATGACACTATGAACAAAGAATTCTCAATTGGGCGCATAAAAATTTTTGAAAATGTTTGTTAACAACTTTTAAAAAAATAAAAAAAATTCGAGTACTTATAAATTGAATATTTTTGGATTGGGACAATAAAAAATTCTGAAAAATTAAAGAAAAACATTTGAAAAATTTTCGGGTGCTAAGGTATATATTCTTTTTATGGGACCATAAAAAACCTTGAAAACATTTTTTGAAAAGTTTTCGGGTACTTAGATTTACATATTTTTCGAATGGGACGATCAAAATTTTGGAAATTTATTTTGAAACTATTTTTTTAACTTTCGGGTACTTAGGTGTATATATTTTTCGATTAACACAA